>QEPC01002394.1:1044341-1055061 GCA_003113815.1 Sphenodon punctatus | reverse complement strand
GGGGGGCCAGCACCTCCCCCGCCCCTCCCACCACCATCACCTCCATCTTATCGGGATTGAGCTTCAGTCTGGTCTGCCGCATCCAATCCTCCACGGCCTCCAAATATTGGGAAAGTAACGAGACAGCAGGAACTGGGTCAGTTGAAAATGAGAGGTACAGTGGAGTATCATCAGCATATTGGTGACATCGCACCCCGAACCCTCTCACAATCTCCCCCAGGGGCTGCATATACACATTAAACAACAGTGGAGACAGAACGGAACCCTGCGGAATGCCGCAGGTCAGGGCCCGGGAGCTCGATGTTTCAGCTCCCAGCACCACCCGCTGGCTTCTACCCAAGAGGAATGAGCAGAACCATTCAAGGACAGTCCTGTCCAGACCCCCCAAATCTCACAGCCGTCTCAACAGCAGCCCATGGTCCACGGTATCAAAAGCGTCTGAGAGATCTAGCAGGATCAAAAAGGTTGAACATCCTGCATCCATCTCCCAGCAGAGATCATCCACCAACGCCATCTCAGTACCATAGCCGGGGTGGAACCCAGATTGAAAAGGGTCAAGGAAACTGATGCTGTCCAAATGCGCCTGGAGCTGCAGTGCCACTGCCTGTTCAATAACCTTCCCTAAAAAGGGAAGTTTAGAGACGGGGCGGTAGCTGGTGAGTGCGTCCACATCCAAAGATGGCTTCTTCAGCAGAGGGTGCACCACGGCCTCCTTGAGACTTGGCGACAACCTCCCCTGCCGAAGGAACGCGTTCACTACCCTCGCCAGCACTGTCCCCAAAGTCTCCCTAGAGGCTTTCACCAACTAGGACAGACACGGATCTAATTCACAACTTGTGGCTCTAACAGACCCCAGGACATTCACCGCATCGGCCGGCGTCACTTCCTGAAACTCATCCCAGAAAGATCGACCCAGTGGGGCCTCTATAACCTTGTGCCCCTCACTTACTGCTTCCAATCCAGTGTCAAAGTTACTCTGGATCTGAGCGATCTTGTCTGCGAAGTAGGTGACAAACTCCTCACAGCAGGCCTGGGACAAGTTCCCATCCAGACGGAGGGAGGTCGGACTGATCAGCCCCCGCACCACCTGGAACAGCTCCGCTGGACGCGACTTCGCAGATGCTATGAGGGCAGCAAAGAACTCCTTCTTTGCTGTCCTCACAGCCTCAACAAAAGACAACAAGTGGGTCCTATGGAGAAGTCGATCAGATTCAGAGCGAGTCCGATGTCAGCATCACTCTAGTCTCCTACCTACCTGTTTCATACACTGCAGCCCCTCAGTAAACCAAGGGGCCCTGCAGTGGTGAGACGGAGGCAGTAGACGTCTTGGAGCCACCCTGTCAATGGCTTCCCCCAGCAAGATGTTCCAATGCTGTACCAGCTCATCGACCAAGTGACTGTCAGGGTTCAGGGTTATCTCCCTCAGACCCTCCTGGAACCGTTGCGGCTCCATCAGCCTCCGTGGGCGGACCATCCTAACTAGTCCATCCTCCTTCTGGAGGGCGTGCGCTGAGAGGCTGGCCTATAGGAGATAATAGTCTGTTCATGACAAGGGCATGACCCTCACATCCCCCACTAACGGATCACCTGCCTCAAGGCCAGAGCAGAAGACCAGGTCGAGGGTATGCCCCCCCCACATGTGTCGGGCAGTTGACCACCTGGGACAAGTCCATGGTTGCCATGGCGGCCATGAGCTCACGCTCCACTCTTACAAGGCCGGTGTTGGCATGGGTGTTAAAGTCCCCCAGGACCAAAGTCCTGGAGGAGCTCAGCACCACCTCCGAGGCCAGCTCTGCTAGAGCGGCAAGGGATGCCGCTGGGCAGGAAGGGGCCTGGTATACCAGGAATACCCCAAGCTTGCCCCCAGCCAAATCAAACGCCACATAGAGGGCCTCAACCCCTGAAATCTCCTTGACTGGATATCTCCTAACTGGCCAGTCCTCCCTAAAAATAATAGCTACACCTCCCCCCTAGCCCCCTGTGCGGGGCTGATGCTGCACAGCATACCCAGCCGGAACAAGGTCCAGTAAAGATGGCCCTGCCCCCTCATCCAGCCAGGTCTCTGTAATGCACGCAAGGTCTGCCTCCCCATCCAAGATCAAGTCCCGGATAACCGGGGCCTTATTCATGACGGATCTTGCGTTCAACAGCATCAGCCCTTTATAGGCAGGCCCTGGTCCCTGACCCTCCCTCCCTCCCTCACCCTCGGTGTGGGGGGGGGCAACTCTCTCAACCTCTATCAGAGACCTCGGTCCCCTGAGGGTCTGAGTCACCCATCCCCCTGGACCATACTGTCCGCACCCCATAACCACCCCATGGCCATTTCTCCCCTCCCATCCACTCCAGCCTGACCCCTCGGCTGTTCACCCTGCCTCCAGAGTCCCCTCCCGCCCATAATCCTTCCCCCCTCCCCTCCACCCTCAAGTCACACCCACCTCATCCCCCCAAAACCCCTTAAAACCACATTAAANCAGCGGGGGACACCAATTGGACTGGGAGATAATGCTGTTTGTTTACAAACAACAACTCCCCATGTGCTGATCAGAAGGTTGCTACCTTGTAAAGAAGGTCCTTCGAGATGGCATCTAACATTCTCACAACTGGGTTCTGCATGATCACCCTATTCAAATAATAGACCACATGATGGTCTCGAGCTCCTCTAGTATAAAAAGCACTCCCCCCCCCCTCAGAATGACACTTTCTTCCAACTCTTTGAAGACATATAAGAAACAAATCCCATGCAGGGTTAGAAAGGTGGGTGTTAAGAGAATGTTCGGAGCCATCTCAAAGAACCTTGTTTACAAGGTAGCAACCTTCTGTAATTGAACCACACTGAACAGGCGGGTAAGCGCGTGCTCCAAGAAGGTCTGAATGCGTTATTTTGCTGTAGGAAACAACGGTTTGGCACGCATGTGAACGGAACTGGCATTGTTAACAGCAAACTAGAAAAAAAAGAATTTTTTTAAATCCAGATAATTGCTGCACGTGTGAATGAGCCCTAAAAAGGCTCACATTATACAAGATACTCTGTGTGCCTGCATATTTATGTCTCCCTGTGTTAGGTCTTATATATTTGGGATGCGGGGTACTATGTCATGGTATAAAGGTTTTATCAGTTTGAATTTGGGTTGTGCATGTCACGGATGAGTGATGAGACCACAAGATAATTATGCAGGTCATCCAAAATAAATCTCAGTGAAACATTTAGGGAAGACTACACTGTCTACTCATGCTATGAACAGTATGTAATAAAAAAAAAGTTTAAGAAATTTTAAGTTTAAGTTTAAGACAGTTGCAGACCACAAATGTCCAAGCACCTACTCTAAAAGGAGACAGTAAGTCTATTCTGGCATAAGTAGTTGGAAGATTGCAGCCTTTAGAGGCTCAAAGTAAATGCAGTCACCAAATCCATGTGCACACCAAGGGCAGAACGTGTGCACACATCAAGCGCATACACGGTATGCATGTATTGTGTGTGATGATGTGCACGTAGGAGGTGCACATGCACATACTATGCTTGGTGCATGCATGTGTGCACCTTGGATCGGGCCCTTGGCAGTCACATGGGTGCCCCACCCGCACACGTGTACGGGGGGAGGGATCCGTGTGAAAGCGGCCAGAGAGTTAGGGAACAATCTTCCACCACTGGATAGAGGATTATGCTTTATGAATAATTTTTCATACATCTTTGTCTGTGGGTGAAAACAGACATGACGCTAACCACCCTTTAACCACCCTTGGTGGTTATTTATGCATGTTGCAGGGCTGTATTGGTGCCCTATGCAACCCTNGTTTCTTCAGCAGGGGGCATACCACAGCTTCCTTGAGGCTGGGCGACAACCTCCCCTCCTGCAAGGACGCGTTAACCACCCTCGCTAGCACCGTCCCCAATGTCTCCCTGGAGGTTTTCACCAACCAGGATGGGCATGGATCAAGTTCACAACAGGTGGCTCTCACAGACCCCAAGACATCCACCGCATTGGCCAGCGTCACTTCCTGAAACTCCCCCCACAAAGTTGGACCAGACAGGGCCTCCATCACTTCGCACTCTCTACCTACTGTCTCTAATCCAGCGTCAAAGTCGCTCTGAATCCGAGCGATCTTGTCTGCGAAGTAGATGACAAACTCCTCACAGCGGGCCTGGGACAAGTCCCCATCCAGGCAGAGGGAGGCCGGACTGACCAGCCCCCGCACCACCCGAAACAGCTCCGCTGGGCATGACTTTGCAGACGCTATGAGGACAGCAAGGAACTCCTTCCTTGCTGTCCTCACAGCCTCAACATACGACCGCAAATGGGCCCTATGGAGAAGTCGGTCGGAGTCAGATCGAGTCCGACAGCAGCATCACTCCAGCCTCCTGCCTACTTGCTTCATCCCCCGCAGCCCCTCAGGAAACCAAGGGGCCCTGTGGTGATGAGACCGAGGCAGAGGACGTCTCGGAGCTACCCTGTCAATGGCCTCCTCCAGCAAGCTGTTCCAACGCTGGACTAGCTCATTGGCAGAGTGACCGTCCAGGTCCAGGTCCAAGGTGTTGCGTGGGAGCATGCACACACCAACATCCACTGCAAGTGGTGTTTACACAGACGCCTCCATCCATTTCCACCCATTTCCACCCAGAGAAACTGGGTAGAGGCTTCTCATGTGGTGCCCTGTACCATGTATAATAAATTTTATCGGTGCTAGAGCATCTGTGTAAAAAGGGCCATGGACATCCACCCATCTCTACCCACAGAGCCTCCTCCATTTTACCGGAGGGTTCTGTGGGTGGAGGTGGGTGTGCACCAGGAGCATGCACACACAAACACCCACCACCCCTGGTGTTTACACAGGCGCACACCCATCCACTGCCAGCCATGTACATGGACTGCCCCCCCCATCGCACACCCACCCAAGCAGCGAGGGAGGGGCGCGTCTGTGTAAAAACAGCCTACGTGGCTGATGTTAGCATGCAAGTACACTTAAGGGCAGTTAGGTGTTCTCTGATAGCTTCTCAGAGGCAAAGGAAGATGGAAGCTGGCACAGGGGGAGAGCCACCAAGTTTGAGGCACATCCTCATAAATGTTAACAAACCAGCAGTTTTCTCTGCTCGTCGCAAAGTGTCTCGTCCGCACTCATTAATGCCTGTGGAGCAGTAGTAGTGTGGACTGTACTGCTCCAGAGATGTTTTGCATTGCTTTGCATTAAATATTTCCTGATCGAATGAACAGTTATTTGTGACAGAGAAATGTAAAATTAGGCTGGGTTTTTATGCTCCATTATTGTTAATCTGAATTATTTGTGAAGCCATACTATAGCTGAGGTGTAAACCTTGTACCATATCATGTAAATATATACCTTATATGGAATTTGGGGAAATGCCAACTGATTTATATAATAGGACAAAATATATCCAATCCCAAGTGGGTGGCATGGTTTCCCTCAAAAAAAACTCCTCAAAGGCGGGGTATCATAATTTCATATTCAGCTCTCCAAGAATTCTGAAATGGTTCTTACATTATTTTTACCTGGGTTACAATATCACATTGATTCTTTAGCCTGTATTCTTTATCACTACGGTGGCATTCAGACATTCAGTTTGTGCCCAAATTTTACAAAATTTGAATGTATCTTGCATGTCTGAAGTCCCTAATTCAAAATATTGTCGTCAATATCGCACCTAAGTAATCTGCAGTTCATAGCTAGTTAAACCTACCTTTATGCTGTCTGATTGAAATAAATCCATGCTGTACATCAGTGTGAAAGCGACACTGTATTTGGTATTAACTGGTGCGAAATATTTCCTGCATGTGAAGGCAACAGTGCTTCCAAGCGTGCTGGGGCCCCTCACTTGCATGGCTGGGCAGCAGGCTGCAGCCAGCTTCTCCACCAATATGTTCTTCTGCCTCCCCTCCCTGGCTCCAGCCCCCATCCCTTACCTGCCTCTGCCTCCTAGTAGTGCTCCAGCAGCAGCACCAGCAGCGGGGGACACCAATTGGACTGGGAGATAATGCTGTTTGTTTACAAACAACAACTCCCCATGTGCTGATCAGAAGGTTGCTACCTTGTAAAGAAGGTCCTTCGAGATGGCATCTAACATTCTCACAACTGGGTTCTGCATGATCACCCTATTCAAATAATAGACCACATGATGGTCTCGAGCTCCTCTAGTATAAAAAGCACTCCCCCCCCCCTCAGAATGACACTTTCTTCCAACTCTTTGAAGACATATAAGAAACAAATCCCATGCAGGGTTAGAAAGGTGGGTGTTAAGAGAATGTTCGGAGCCATCTCAAAGAACCTTGTTTACAAGGTAGCAACCTTCTGTAATTGAACCACACTGAACAGGCGGGTAAGCGCGTGCTCCAAGAAGGTCTGAATGCGTTATTTTGCTGTAGGAAACAACGGTTTGGCACGCATGTGAACGGAACTGGCATTGTTAACAGCAAACTAGAAAAAAAAGAATTTTTTTAAATCCAGATAATTGCTGCACGTGTGAATGAGCCCTAAAAAGGCTCACATTATACAAGATACTCTGTGTGCCTGCATATTTATGTCTCCCTGTGTTAGGTCTTATATATTTGGGATGCGGGGTACTATGTCATGGTATAAAGGTTTTATCAGTTTGAATTTGGGTTGTGCATGTCACGGATGAGTGATGAGACCACAAGATAATTATGCAGGTCATCCAAAATAAATCTCAGTGAAACATTTAGGGCAGACTACACTGTCTACTCATGCTATGAACAGTATGTAATCAAAAAAAAGTTTAAGAAATTTTAAGTTTAAGTTTAAGACAGTTGCAGACCACAAATGTCCAAGCACCTACTCTAAAAGGAGACAGTAAGTCTATTCTGGCATAAGTAGTTGGAAGATTGCAGCCTTTAGAGGCTCAAAGTAAATGCAGTCACCAAATCCATGTGCACACCAAGGGCAGAACGTGTGCACACATCAAGCGCATACACGGTATGCATGTATTGTGTGTGATGATGTGCACGTAGGAGGTGCACATGCACATACTATGCTTGGTGCATGCATGTGTGCACCTTGGATCGGGCCCTTGGCAGTCACATGGGTGCCCCACCCGCACACGTGTACGGGGGGAGGGATCCGTGTGAAAGCGGCCAGAGAGTTAGGGAACAATCTTCCACCACTGGATAGAGGATTATGCTTTATGAATAATTTTTCATACATCTTTGTCTGTGGGTGAAAACAGACATGACGCTAACCACCCTTTAACCACCCTTGGTGGTTATTTATGCATGTTGCAGGGCTGTATTGGTGCCCTATGCAACCCTGCAACATGCATAAATAACCACTAAGGGTGGTTAGCGTCATGTCTGTTTTCACCCTGTGAAACTAGATGTCTTAGTTAACTTTGACCAGTTGCACCTGACTCAGAGAGAGCGATAGAATCCTGTGGGGCAATTTTTCAGCATCTAAATGTTATCAGTTTAAAAGTCCACTGTTTCTGGGCAAGGTTCAATCCTGAACCATACATGCCTTTTCTGGACAGACAAATGACGCCGTTTGAAATTTGATGTGTCACCGCCTTGAAGGGCAAGAAGGAAAAGGTTTTACTAATGTGAAAGAGAAAGATCCTGTTTTCTGATGTATCATTCCCAGGCATAGCAAGATTTGGGATACTGTACTTTGAAAGTGTGGAATTTATTAACAGAAAAGTTGTCTGAGTTTTTTAACAAGAATTATAAAAAGCTCTATATACTCTCCTGCCCCATTGAAATCAATGGCAAAGTTCCCATTGATTTAATTGAAGCCAAGGTTTCACCTGTTTTAGAAAAAGATGTAAGTAGATTCTATGATCCATGGTCAAAGACACCTGGCTTTGCAGATGGGGAGATATAAAAATAATTTAATGAGCTTATTAAAAGATATAAAATAAGATATAATTTATATAACAATAAGATATAAAAATAAGTTAACGAGTTTATAAAAAGAGAAATATGAATTACCCAAACCAAACAACAAAATCTGGATGAAGAGAAGTAAAATACATTCGCTTGAGTTGCTGAATCAAAATTACCTTCTCAGGGGAAAGCCTGAGAAAATAGCCCTTAATAATCTTGCCCTGAGTGATGGCAAACTTGGGCATTGCCAGATCACAGCAGGGAATGAATTCCCCTTTTGTAATCAGTGGCATAAATGTGACACAAAAAGTAGGTTTTTAATCCCATGTCTTTGTGAAGGAAACCCTGAGCACAATGCATGATTATGGTTTATCATAGGGTCTAACAAAGCAAAAGATAAACACTGCTTGCTATTCAACTCCCCTTCACATTTTATTATTTTTTTAAAAATGAATAAATCAGGGTTGAACTTCATATTTTAGTCTTGGACTTAGACCAGAGGTGGGGAATTCCTGACCCGTAGGCCAAATCTGGCCCACAACTGGTTTTTATTTAGCCTCTTTCCAACTCTGGGTTCTGCTGCAGGAATCTAACCTCTGTCCTTAAGTAGTGAATGAGCATATTCAGGGGGGAGGAAGCAGAGATGAGGGCATGCATCTCCTGAAAGACAGGAGCCAGATCCATGATCTGGCACGTTCTCTTCCATCTCCATCCTGAGCACCACTCTTAACCTCCCCCACACCCAATTATCCATCCCACAGGGACGATACTAATTTTCAAAGTAGCTTGTAGAGAGAAAAGGTTCTCCTCCCCTGATTTAGACACATAGGGTGCAGCCACATAAGATGCGGGGGCGGATTTCCTGCCACGGGGCCATGTGGGGACAGGGCAGAGTCCATAGTGTAGCCAATCTTCTTCTGGAGGTGATGGTCTCTCAGGGTGGTTCTTCAACCCTGGGGTCCTTTGCCTACCCTCTGGGTATCACCTTCCAGGTCTGGCTCCAGCTTCTCCCTCTGGGTGCCAACAACACTGGGGTCCTTAGCCTACTGGGCATCTCCCACCCTGGGGTTTTAGCCCCGGCATCTTCTCCTACCACCTCCTGATGTTTGGCGAGTTTCCCTAGACTGTGGGCTTCCCACCTGTCTCATACCCAGTTGATTTGCTCTAGGTGCTGGTTTTGACCATGGACTGAGTCCCACATATCTGAAAGACCTCCTGTCCTTCCATGCCCCATTGCAGCCTCTGCAGTCAGCCGGGAACGCTTCCCTGAGGAAGCCTTATTTATATGACAAGAGCTTGCAGGGAGATGTTCTCAGTTGCTGCCCCAATGCCATGGAACTCCTGTCCTCTGGAGGTTTGGTTGAGCCCAAGCCTGGGTTTCTTCTCGAAGTGGTGTAAGACTTTTTGTTTGAAAAGACATTTGGTGGGTGGGGCTAGGGGATTGGGGTGGTTTGGAGCTAGGGATGAGAGAGGGGTTGGGTGTGGGGAATGGGGAGGTGGTATTGGGGGGTTGGGGGAGCATTGGGTTTTTTTGGGGGGGTGTACTAGTTTTAATGTTTTTATGGTTTGTGAGCCATCCTAAGCCTCTGGGGAGGACAGCATATATATTTAACTAAATAAATAGGTTCCTTAGCTGACTCAGCACTAGGCTTTCCACAGAGTACCTGAAGTAACAGACCTCTGAGTCTGTTCTTAGCTGAGCAGTACTACCTACTGTAGGATACCTGAAGCAGCACAGCCCTGTTCCTGCCTCGAGTTATGCCCCTGTATTACTAGAGTTATCCGCCCCTTCCCTGAGTCAGGCCTCAACTGGGCATCCCTTGCCCCACCAGGCTCCTTGCAGCTTGCCCTTGCTTTCCAAGGCCTTGCCCTGAGAGCTTTCCTTAATGCCCCTAGCCCTTTCCCTGGGCAGGGGCAGGGTTCACCGACAACCTCCCCAGACAGAGTATCTCCAGGAGCTCCTCACACTGCTGGCTTCCAGATGCTGGCTGGGCTCTGCTCTGCCTTTAGAGCACCAGCCTGAGTCATGTAACTGACCCACTTCTGGAGAGGTGCCTCAGGAGAATGATGTCCCTGTACTTAACGCCTTCCTGACCAGGTGCTGCTTACACCATGATAGAGTGCTGCTGAGCCTGGGTTACTGGCTCTGTCACCCTCCTGCAACCTCTCTAAAGCCCTGGTGCCCTAGTGATGGTGTGAGGACCCTGCTTGGGTCTGGTCCTGCAAGGACATACCAAACCACACTGTCCTGTCTGTCTGTCTCTCTCTCTCTCTCTTGCACACACACGCACGCATGCACACACACACACACACACACCAAACTAGCAGAGAGTCCTGGCACTTTGGACAATAGATCCCTCAACACATCTATATAACTGTGCGCGGATAATTAACCTACCTTTAAAAAGTGACTATTGTTGTATCAAAAGGGTCTAAGACCCGTGAAATGAAAGGATAGTCTTCCATTGACTTCAGTGCTGGTTTTAGATCAAACCGTACACCACCGAGTGCCTCAACTTGCCCCTCTGCGCGACAGGAATAAATTTATTTATTATTTATTTTATTTTATTTCATTCCATTTGTTAGTCACCCCCTCATGCCCACGGCATCTCAGGGTGGTGCACAATATTATAAAACCCAATATAACAATAAAAAACAACAATAAATGAACCCCCAGCAATTAAAAAACTTCACTAAAAATCAACCCTGGCCCCCCTACCCCACCCCCCACCCTCCCCTCCGAAGACCTGGGCAAACAGCCAAGTCTTACAGACACATCGAAAGGCCAACAGGCCCTGGGCCAGGTGAGCCTCCTCCAGGAGGGAATTCCATAACCGTGGCCCAGCCACTGAGAAAGCCCTCTCCATTGTGGCCCC
>QEPC01002394.1:1008191-1041336 GCA_003113815.1 Sphenodon punctatus | reverse complement strand
CCCCATCATACGGGTGGTGCCCCCCCCCGTCTCACCGGGGGCCACAACCCCTTCTCCTCCCCATCCCATTCCCCCCTCCTCCCCACCCTCTGGGATTCCTCCTCTCCCAAGGAATCCCCTCCCTGGGGCTCCCCCTCTCACAGGGAGTCCCCCTAACCCTCCCCAGGGTGCACCTCCCCTCCCCTCACCAGGGGGGTTAGCCCTATCCACCCTAACCCACTCCCCATACCCCCCACCCTCAAACCACACCCACCTCATCCCCCCCAAACCCCTTAAAACCACGTTAAAAGAGCATCAGTATCGACGGGGCAACAGCAGCAACAGTGATGGGCCGCACGATGACAGATGTGGTGTCTGATGTATCTGATGTTGTGTCTGGTGATGTGGTAAATGAGTTGAATCCTTCTTTCTGACTAATCCCACAAACTTCAATGAGGGGATTGAAGGCATCTGTGAGACCAATAAGTTTTAGCCAAATAACATTTACCACCAGGGTGTTATGGGGATTGATGTTTGTAAGGAACTTTCAGATCCTCACATGAAAGGAACTGTGCTATATAAATGCCAAGTATTATTTACTCCAACAGAAAAGATAAATAAAGAGGCTAAGCGGGGGGAGGCGGACACACCCTAACATTTCAACACATTCAAGGCCCAGAGGATGCTGAAATGCCAGTGATTTTTTTTGCACCCTGACTCTTTTTCCTGTAGAACAAGTGGTGTGAATGCCACTAGAATCCTAGCATGTATGTCAGCAGATTTGACCCAGCAATCTTTCCGTTGCTTTTGTCAGAGAGAGATGTCCTCAGATAGACTGTTGTATTATATCATAATACAAAGTGTTTCATATCTAATTGCCGCATTGCATGATGGGATTAATAACAATCATGAGAACCTACTTGTACTGCTTTGGCAAAAACCAAAATGAATACACCATCAGCATATATTTTAATACGCCCAGATTGTTAGGTACATGCATACCTTCCAACAGTCCCTATTTAGGAGGGACACTCCCTCTTTAGGTGCTGAATCCCACTGTCCCTCTGTCAGGAGAGAGAGACAAAAAGATTGGTTTCAAGCCTTAGGCACCTCTTTCCTGGTTGCCTTCCAGGAAAGGGACTTGAGAGAGGACAATGGGGAGATAATGGAATGACACGAAAGTAAACAGAATGACAAACAGGAGAGTGTCTGACCCTCTTCATGCATTTGGAATGTTGAGAGATGTGTGTGTGTGTGTGTGTGTGAGAGAGAGAGAGATATTGATTGAGGGGTTGGAGCTTATTGGCAGGGAGGGTGGGGCTTGTCCTACAGGCTGCTGCAGATTTTGTTGGGAGATACATACGCATGTGAATTGCCGTCCCTTTAAGAGAGTGCTGTGGACGCCAGCCTGAGGACTGGACAGGCTGGGATGTGCTAGGCAACGGAACTGGACAGGTGAAGAAGGGCTTGGCAAGACCAGCCCTGTTATAGTGAGAAAAGACAGCAGAGAGAGACAGGAGTGAGCATGGCAAGGTGCTGGCTCTTTAAGGGCTCTGATTGGTTTGCCCCCAGATACTGATGGAATCCAAGAGGTTCCGGAATGCTCTTGGGGAGCTACCCTCCGATCTTGACGACTGTCCATTCGATGACCTCGTTACCTTTTGGAACAACTTGTTGACTGAGGCCATCGACCGGACAGCTCCCAGGCATCCGCTTCCCCGGCATGGGCACCACAAGCTTCCCTGGTTTACCGAGGACCTTCGGTGGCTGAAGCAGGAGGGGCGGCAGTTGGAGTGATGGTGGCATCGATCCCATGCTGAAACTGACAGATTGCAACATAGAGCTAGTTTACAAGCCTATGCCATGGCTATGTGAGCAGCAAAGAAGGAATTCTTTGCTACCCTTATAACATCTGCGAAGTCTCATCCAGCGGAGCTTTTCCAGGTGGTGAGGGGGCTGGTCAGTCTGGCCTCCCTCCGTCTGGAACCTGAACCATCAGATGGCCGCTGTGACCTGTTTGTTGACTATTTCGCAAATAAAATTGCCCAGATTCACCACAATTTCTACGCTATGCTTCATACAATGACTGTGGAAGCCCCGCCTTGGCTGGTTTCATGGGATCAGTTTCAGTGGGTGTTGCCCACTGATGCTGAGGATGTCCTTGGGGCTGTCAGAGCCACTTTTTGCAAATTGTCCATGCCCATCCTGGCTGGTTAAAGCCAGCCGGGAGACATTAGGGTCGTTGTTGGCACGGGTGGTCATTGCCTCCCTTTGGGAGGGCAGAGTGCTAAGCTGCCTCAAACAGGCAGTGGTGCAGCCTCTGCTCAAGAAACCATCACTTGACATTGACACCCTCGCCAGTTATTGGTCTGTCTCTAATCTTCCCTTTCTAGGGAAGATTATTGAATGGGTTGTGGCTCGGCAGTTGCAGGGGCATCTGACTGGCATCAGTTTCCTGGATCCCTCTCAGTCTGGCTTTTGTCCAGGTTTTGGTACTGAGACTGCCCTTGTGGCTTTGTTTGGCCACCTCCACCAAGAATTCGACCAGGGTCAATCGACCCTCCTGATTCTATTAGATCTGTCAGCTGCTTTTTGATACCATTGACCATGAGGTGTTGTTGACTTGCCTGCAGGAAAAGGTCTGGGTGGACGGAATTGTTCTTGACTGGTCCCACTCATTCCTGGCCAGAAGACCTCCGCGGGTGGTGCTCAGGAATTGCTTTTCATCCCCCGGGACCTCTTGTGTGGAGCCCCGCAAGGTTCCATCTTGTCCCCCCCCCCCCTCCTGTTCAACATGTACATGCAACCACTGGGCAAGGTTGTGAGAAGGTTTGATGTTCGGTGTCATCAATATGCTGATGACACCCAACTCTACCTCTCGTTTTCATCTGACCCAGACCCCACAGTCTCAGTGCTTACCCTATGCTTGGCAGCTATGGAGGACTGGATGAGGGCAAGCCGACTGAAGCTGAATCCTGACAAGATGGAGGTGATGCTAGTGGGTAAGGCAATGGGTGTGGTGTCCCCTGTTATTGATGGGGTTTGTCCCCCAATGGTTCCCTACATTCGCAGTCTGGGAGTGCTCCTTGATGTCCGGCTCCACCTGGATGTCCAGGTGGATGCTGGGGCAAGGAGCATGTTTTGCCAACTAGATCTGGTGCGGCGGCTTTGGCCATATATCTGAGACTCCGACCTGGCTGCTATCATCCATGCTTTCATTACCTTGAGATTGGACTATTGTAACATGCTCTACATGGGGCTACCCATGGTGACAGTCTGGAAGTTGCAACTGGTGCAGAATACAGCATGGGTCGCCGCGAGCACATTTCACCGGTGCTCTGTTCTCTGCACTGGCTGCCTATAGTTTTCTGGGCCCAATTCAAAGTGTTGGTTTTGACCTATAAATCCCTAAACAACCTGGGCCCCACCAACCTGTGGGGCCACCTCACACCCCGGACCCTAGAGCAGTCCCTGTGGTCGGCTGGGGATGCCTTCCTGGAGGTCCCGCGGGTACCCCGAGGGGCAACTCTGGAGAGGGCATTCTCAGTGGCAGTATCTAGGCTGCAGAACTCCCTTCTGGTGGAGGTCCGGTTGGCTCCAGACCTCCCTTCCTTTTGACAAAAATGCAAGGTCTGGCTATTCCGCCAGGCATTTGGTGAGGGAGATGTGTGCTGGCTGCTGAATGGGGGTGGGTAGGGGCTTTGGTTATTCCCCCCCCCCGTTTTAGTTTAATTTTAATTTGCAGTGTATTGTTTTTATTTATAAAAATATATTATTTATAAAAAATAAAATTATTTAAAAAAATATTATTATTTATATATTATTTATTAAAAAAAACAATTTGTATTTGTTTTAATGATTGTTAGCCCCCTCAAGCTGCTGTGAGCAGAAGAGGCAGAATATAAACATTTAAATAAATAAATAAATAAATAAAAGCCTGAAAGGCTAACCACACCCACTCTCTGGTGTATAAGGAGACCAGGCCTGCAGAAGCTTCAGTCTATGCTTGGCTGTGGCCAGGCTAACATCTCTACTGGAACCTAGATCTTAGCAGGAGGAACCTTATCCATGGGTCTGAAGGTGCTGGGCTGGGGAGCAGCCCGGGAGAGACTTAGGCCTTCTGAGAGATAAATAAGGATGGCAGCAGGAGTGCTAGTATTGCCTGTGTAGTCTGGAAGCCCTGGTACTCTACCCTCTCCAGGGTACTGAAGGGATCTGAGAACAGGTGCTGTAGGCTGCCTAAAGAGGCTCATGGACGTGGCCTGTGATAAGGTCTGGCTTCCGCTTAACTGAGAACTGTACCAGAGCCAGAGGCCTTAACCGAGGACAAACATCCTAAGAGGACCTGACAGACTAGAGACAGGGCCAGGGTTGCTGGAGGACTGTTTCCAGGTTTAGATATGAAGCCTAGTGTGGGGGACTATGATAATGGTGGAGACTTTGTGCCTGAGAAAGAAAAGATGCAGGAATAAAAGAACTTTTTGAGCAAATTCCCTAAAGAGACACTGATTTGTGGGACCTGATCCTGACTTGACTTACCCCTGGGGAATTGTGCGCTGTTACAATCATCCTTCCCTCCTCCCCCCTCCCCCCCCCCCTCGGACCCATCATATCCATAGAATTGGAAACGTTAAAACAGCCCCAGGCTGCATGAATTAATTTTCTTGTGAATCCCATCCCCCACCCCCATTCAGAAGAACCACGAGTCTCCCTAGCAATACATTTCAACGGAAGCCCCATTGTCAAAAGGCTGAGTGTGGGGAACACTTGCATGTTATATCTACTGGAAGGCCACCAGTCATTTGGCCTCTTGCTATTCTGCTGAGATCAGCCAAGTTTAGGATTAGCCTTTCCTTGGAAATGCAGTTCCCCCTTGAAGGATGATGGGGAAATCTCCAGGAAGAAATTCTCACAGTTTTCCTTAACAAAATTCCCTTTTTGATATTTGGAGCATGTTGTGCTTTGAGAACATAGTTTTTTGCATTCATTGCTAAGTAAAACCTGCTTTATCTCCCGAGCCACCCATCTTCCAGAAACTTCCTGCTTTCAATTGGGTTTTTTAGGTTACTTGCAGATTATGATGGTCTGCTTAATGCTTTATCTGACTGACTTCTCAAATAGCCCCGTAGCTAGTCTGGCCCCACAGAGAGTTGCATTAGCCACTGAAGAATTCCCAGCTATATAACTGAAAGATTACCTAGTCTAACAGAGAAAAATGCTGCTGCTTAGAAAGGGCATCAAACCTCCCTCAGGTTACCAAGGCCTAGGAGCGGTGACAACCTCTACCTTTCAGAACTCAGTAACACTCTCATCATCATGCTCTCTAATAGAGCAAAGCCATTAAGCTGTCCCCATTGTAATTTAGATCACAGAAGAGACTTCCGCAGATTCTTTCAGGTTAAAATAACGGGCATAAAGAGAGTAGGCAAAATGATTCCGCTGTAGCTACGTGCTTAATTATATGGAATACTGCATAAATTGTCAAGTGCAAAGAATTATTCTGATAAATTAAAATACTAATTAAATAGGCTATTGCAGAATTTTGAGAACATTATAGGGTTCAGCTTCTTCGGGTAATTTGCATATCCTTCATCTAGCGAATTTAATTTTAAAAGACTTCTTTTTCGTATGTATGGAAACCCCTTTTTGTCTTGCTGGAAGATTAAAAAAGGACTTCACATGTTGCTCATTGCTTTAAAAAAAACAACACCCCCACAGCAGTTCCCACCACTGACTCTCTACTGAGAATGTTTGTCAGCCCTCCATTCTAATTTCAGGAGTATTAAAAATGGGGGATAACAAGGTCTTCACCAAAATTTGAAATAAAGGGCAATGTCTGGATCTATGTGCTTTTTTCCTTTTATGAAACTGGCAAAATAAGCATCATCCAATATGCATTTGTCATTGGAATAGAAGAGAATTTCAGATATCAATTCGGGTTTCTGAAATCTCAAAGGTCAGGGCTGCAAAAAGGTTCCTGACTTGACTCTAACGGTTGGGGAGCCCTTCTTTATCTCTTCCTTTTAGGATGCCTAATCTGTGTTTTCAGATCACCAAGATTGCACCTCTTAAGCCTCAGGTGGGTGACGTTCCGCACCCCAAGAGCCAAGTATCAAAATCTTCACATGGGCCAAGAGCCACAAGGCACCCAAACATATGGTTGTGCACACCAGCCTCTTCAGCTTCGTGATTGGCTGGCTATGCTGGTGCTCTGTGATCCTGGCTGCAGAAATTCTGAGGAGCACGCTCTCCCATGAGCCATGCAGCACCCACTCATGGCCACACATGGAGCACTGCCAAAAAATCTGGAGTGTCCAGTGCAGGGGAAGCCAAAAAGGTGGTGTGGTGACAGGCAGCCATGCATCCCCTGCCTCTATGAACTGGGGCACCCACCCATAGCAGCAGACAGGTCCACGGCCCAGCCACCTGCCTGCAGTCCTGCCGGGAGCTCTTAGAGGACACATGGAAAATACAACACCATGTTGGCTCAAAGCACAACAAACCTCTCCTCGTGATGCATGAGAGAAGAGCCAACACCATGGAGGACAGCAGCTTGGACAGCAGTTTCCTGCATTGCCCACCCAGTATGCACCATTTTTTATTGTCCGGGACTGCCAGCACCTCCTCCAGGTCATGGGCAGGAAGGGGTTACTGGCTGCTGTGGCTTCATGTTTCCATGGTCTGTGGTTGTGTGTCATGGCAGAGGGTAAGGGGTTGGGCGGGGCTGTAAGTGGAGGTGTTGCCGGGAGGGGGAATGGCTACCCGTATGCGTTGTTTTATTATCTTATTGTTATTTTATCTACAGTTACTTTTATGTTGTAAGCCGCCCCGAGATGCCATGGGCATGAGGGGGCAGCTAAGAAATGCAAATAAATAAATAAAATAAATAAATATAGATTTTTGTCACCTAATTTAGATGCCTGTATCTGAAATGTTGAGGTTAAGATTTTTTTTAAAAAACCTTTTTTTGAAAAAAACAAAAAAAAAATCATAAGGATTTGATTCTGCTTTAAAGGTTAAATTCTGAGTTCTTGGTAGCTCCCATAAACTCTGGTTAAGGAATGCAGAGCGGGATGGTGGTGGTGGTGAATATGAGGTGTGTGGAGACAAGCATATTGACAGTCACAAATCAAAGGGTTTTCTTGGACATTTGGGCACATAACATGTTAGATACATAAAACTGTGCAAAGGCATGGAAAAAAAATAAACATGAAAAGCACCTTAAATCCTCATCTAGTTTAGAACTCACTCTGGAGCAGGGCTAGTGCATAAGGGTGGGTGCAACCACACAAGACGCCTTGGGCAGGCTACCATGCCTTGAGCTGCCTTAACCTACTCTGGGTGGCCATGCCATGCAGGTCCGCATGGCGATCAGCCCCTCTGCCGCTTTTGTGGTTGTACCCAGTGTATCCTACCTCTAGTCTTTTGTCAAAGCAGGGAGGACCCTGAAGCTCACAAGTCAAAGCAGTTTGATGTGGCCTGAAAAAGCCGACCGAAGACCCAGACTATATTCATTGTTTGGCACTGAGAATGACGCACTGGTCCTAAAATCCACATCCCTTCAGCTCTGCACGTGCTCTGCTTATGCACCAGTGCCCAATGTGTGTGGTGTCAGTTGGTTTGGACATAGTCACTCTCCGTGATGGCCACAAAAGCAGGGCCGGGCTTACAACTGGGCGACCTGGGTTGACCTACTTCAAGGGGCCCCACAGTGGCCACCGTTTTCACTAGGGCAGGGTGCAGGGCCTCAAAGATTACCCCCTCTAGAGCCCTGAGGAGGGTGCTCTGAGGGACAGGGCTACAGTAGAGGGGGAAAGACTACCCCCACATTTTATCTTTGCCTTGCAGATTTTAATGCCAACCCTGCACTAAAGAGCTGCTATTTGAAGTTCAGTATCTGCTTACACAGGAAGATACAATAAAGGACACCATATAAAGCACTGCATGCAAATGACAGTAACACTATTGTCTGGACTAAAAAAGTTTGTCAAGGGGTCTGTTCTCATGATTGTGTGTGTTTTCAGTATTATGAAATGTTTAGAATTATCTACAGTAAATATGTTAACTATGCTGTTATTTTACCTCCTAATATGGACATGACTTGGTATGGTATGAGCCTCACGGTGAAATCTACACATGTGGCTCACGTCTTAAGGAGGTTTTCAGGCGTGCTTAAAAGTGTACTTACAAGTGCCAGCGGCAGGATGCGCATGCAAATTAGGTGCAGCTTTGATGGCGTCTGAAAGGCGCCCTGCACATGATTGAAGCGGTATGGTGCACTGACAAGTATGCTTTACCAACCTGAAAAAAACCAGGTCTGTAAAGAGCATTTGTCAGTGCACCAAAAAGCTTCAATCATGTGCGGAGCGCCTTTCAGACGTCATCGAAGCTGGGCCTAATTTGCATGCGCATCCTTCCACCAGCACTTGTAAGTACACTTTTAAGCACATCTGAAAACTGCCTCAGTCTTAATTCAAAAGTGGCTCATGTCCAAGTAAAGAGTGGACTAAGCGCTGCTAAAAAAGAAAAGGGCCTGTCTGTCCAACATGGCCCCGCTGGGACTGAATGGTTATAGTGGTAGATGCTGCTGGTGGGTTGTGCTGGAGAGCTTGGGGGAGAATTGTGACTTCAGACAGGGATTTGGGGGGAAGGCTTTTGGGTGGGTGGGTCGGAGGAATAGAGTTTTCACCAAGGTGAGATCAACAAGAATATTAATGAATTTGTTGGCAGGGGTTGATATATATATAATGCTGCAAACTCACCAAGATCCCAGCTTTCCCCCTAACACTGTAATTCTTAATTTTCCTAATAGCTGTCAACAAAGACAAGGTTGAAAAAGCTACTGGCCTGAAAATTCTGCAGACTGGCATTGGGGAGGTAAGTGACTTGGGGGCATTTTAGAGTCTCTAAAACGTTTTTAATTGTTCGTTTATGAAATCCTAGAGCTCATGGATGTGGATGTGAGCTGCCAGTGCTAATAATGCTAAGGGCCTTTTTTTGATACAGTTGCATCTGTCAAAATACAAACTGCTGCCAAATAGCACCGTATCCCACAGAGAACACACACCAAACTTAGGAGTAAAGCTCTGCAGCCTTTAAGAAATGCATTTTCTACTTGGGTTGTCTAGGAGGAACAAAATGAGCTAAAGCAATTGAAGTGTCTGATTATCCCCTCCCCCCCCCCCTTCAGTGGAGCACTGTCTCGTCTAGATCCATGGAAATTTGAATTTGGGGTATAGGGTCTCTAGATTTAAGAATGAACCTATATTTGAATGCCTTGCTTGTTTCCAAAGCATTTATTTTTGACTTAATTTGAAATATAAATAAAATATGCCTAGATTCCATTATAGTGATATATCACTAAGGGGGGGACCTCTGCACTACGCAGTTCATCATTAATTAATAAAATGATGCTATCTGCTAGGAACTACAGCTGATTGAAAATTCTGATGCTAATTTTATGTACATGAAGCATTTTTTTTTTTCCTCATGGAATTAAGTCATTTTGCTAGCGGAGAATTCTTGCAGGTCTAGACAGTCCCATTTCTTCTGATTACATAACTCTTGGTATTAAGAATAATTAACCACTATTTTTTTTCTAAATATTTAAATAGATTCGCTTCTGTATTCATTCTTTGTATTGCATCCTGAAGCATGTGACTAACATAAGTATCAGGATGAGTTGTTGATTCTGAAACCTTTCGGTCACCCACATTGACTCAAGGAAGAGTTTCTGGTGCTCAGCGTGTTCCTGTTTTAAGCAGTCACCCTATGAACCTGCCAGGATGACATCTCTAGAAGTGGGAATCCACTTGACTTCATTGAAGCTAGGCTTGTTTACACTAACTGAGGTTTTAGACCACACATTGCTAGCAACTGAAATAGCCAACTATTTTACAATAATATATATACATTATAATACATTATATAAAGAAAACTTATTAATTCAATTAGCTCAGCCTAAAGGTTTTATTCTACTTAAGCATGTTATTTTACAGTAAAAGTGGTGCAAGAAAGAGATCTCTGACACTTCTCACAGAAGCTAAGAAGCTTCTCACAGCACATCCCCATACAAGTTGGTCTGCTCCCCAAAGTGGATGGGAGGGGTGCTCTAACACTGGCTATATACCTCATCTGCATACATGGTCTTGGATACTAGGGGTATTTTCAGAAGTTACGAGATCACAGTCAACCACGCTCAATTCCGGGTGGTGGCTGTGATTTCGGCACGTCTGTTGGGGGAAACGAATGTTTCCCCCCAGATGTTACCATGGCGTGGAATTTCATTCACCACGCGAGCAGCCAAAGCGGAGGGACTGGCGGCCACCGCGTGTTGAATGTAATTCCTCGTCTGGTCAGGTGTCTCGTCTGGTCGGGCGCCACGGCCCGGGATCACCGGCAGGATCCCGGGCCGTGGCGAATCCGGCCCGACGCGGGGGCCTCATTGGCCCCGCCGCCCGCCCGTCTCCCCGGAGGGCAGGCGGCGGGGTGCGTGGAGGGGGCGGGGCCATGCGTCCGCACGTTGCTCCGTTCAGCCCCGCCCCCTCCCAGATTCCCCGCCGAAATCCCCCCGGCACGTCTGATACGGTGTGACGGGGTGATCCCGGCAGGGAATGAATTGGGTGGTTTCGGTACGGAGCCAACGGGCCCCGTAACGTCTGAAATCACCCTAGGTGTGCAATTTGATTTAGTTAAGTTAGTTACTCATCTAACTAAAACTAATGTATTTACAAATGAAATTCATATTAACACATTTGTTTTTGGTTTGGCTGCCTTGCACTGTATAAAGCCTGTGGTGAAAGCAGCAAGGGGGCGCTATACAGCTGAGCCACCCGCCTCACTGTGTTCGTCCAAATCTCTAACCTGGGGTCCCCATAGCTGGCAAACCGCAGAAAAACCTAGGTTTCGCTGCCACCACCTGTGTTCCAGAAATCAGAGGGGATCCATACAACCCAGGATATGTGAACCCCAGAAATGTATAAGCCCACAGCTTCCCAAAGCTCCCTAGTCCCCTTTATACGGTGTTCTCCCCCTTCCAGGAGGCAGAACTCTTGGAGCAACCCAAAGGTGTTTATCTTGGTCAAAAGCTGCCTTGGCAGAGCCAGAGGGGAATTCCTTGACAGAGCCAGAGGGGAATTCCTTTCTCCCTCTTTTGTAGCTATGCCTTCCAGGTGAAGGGAGGCGTTCTTTGCAGGTAAACACACCCCCAGTGGAGTTAAGAATAGAAAAAACGTATAGGGTTAAAAAGATACAAAAAGGCTCAAAAGGGTAAGAAAGCAAGATAAGTAATTGAGCAAGCCCCAGAGTCGTTTGAAGGGTTTGAGAACCCTTTTTGAATTTGAAACTGCCTAAACTGTACTGGTTCAGGCAGGCAATCTGGTTGCATATAACTCCATGTACAGATAACTTATATGAGCCTGAGTCCTTTGTTCCAATCTGGCAGAAGCCCAGAGCTTGTAGATGTCAGAGCAGGCAGGAAGAGGCAAGAGAACAAAGAAGGGGCAATCTATCCCTTTTAAGGTCCTATCCTCCTCTGCTGAGTTTGGTCCATGGGAGGTCACATGCTCTATGACCCAGTGCAAGGCCGGGAGGTCCCTGCCCCACCATGTGGTGACAAACCAGTCGCTCAGTTCAGGAATGTCAGGAATGTGGCTAGGTTGCCATGTGCTCACAAGAGTAAGGAGGGCAGGTCCCACCCTACTCAGGAATGCAACACTGTCCTGCTAGGGTCCCTCAGAGGCAAAGGCAGGGGCAAAAGGCTTTTTGCCACACAGCCAATCTACCAAAGCACTCCAGGAGAGGGGGAGGAAGAGCAGTCACAAGACTGCTCAGAAGACAGTCAAGAGACTTGATTGGCATCTCCGCTGGCCAATTGGCAATGGGAACATCACGTAGCAGCATGACGAACAGAGACAACCCCTAAGATAGGTCTTTCTTCACAGCAACTTGGCAGTGTCATTAAGGGGGGCTAGGGGGATGGCACTGGGGAGCCTATGTAAGCCTCTGCCAGAGCCTGCTAACTTTTATCTACTGTTAGTTCTGTGTGAGAGCACCAAGCACAGAACACCTGGGCAGATTCCCCTCCAACTTTGTGCTTCAATATGCATTCCCACCCTATCCACAGTGCCCACATGCAGTGGGGTGCTGTTGGCTGCTTAGTGCCTGCCTGCCATTATCTCTACTTTGTATGGCACCAGGCCACCCTGGCATGCTCTGCAAAGTTGAAGCCCTGTCATACTGTGGACACCACCAAGTCTCCTCTGCCAGTGCCTTCCTGGGGCATTCTCTGTAAGTTGTAGCCCTGTCATTCTTTGCAGGTTGAAGCCCTGCAGTGAGCTGTACATGGGGTTTCCCTTGAAGACTGTTCAGGAGCTGCAGTTGGTGCAGAATATGGTGGCCTGTCTTTTATTGGGGGTGGGTCGCTGGGAGTACATTACCAGAGTCTGCACTGGCTTCCAAAAGCTTTCCGGGCACAATTCAAGGTGCTGGTTTTAACCTATCAAGTTCTAAATGGTGATGATGAAGGGGGCGTTCTCGGTGGCTGCACCACGGCTGTGGAACTCCCTCCCAATGGAGATCCGCCTGGCCTCAGATCTTCCCTCTTCCTGAAGGCAGTGTAAGACCTGGCTGTTCTGCCAGGCTTTCAGTGAGAGAGACGGCTGAGGGTGGGAGTTGGGAGGGGGTGGGAGGTTTTTTGCTCTGCTTGGGGTTATTTATTGATGTTGTTTTTATAGTGTTTTTATCTTTTTGCGAATTTGTATTTTTATATATTTTTAAATATGTGGGGAACCACCCCAGCTGCTGTAGTAGGATGGGGCGGCCAAGAAATCTAAATAAATAAATAAATGACTTGGGCCCCAGGTATCTGAAAGACCATCTCCTCCCTCATGTTCCCTTGTGGCCCCTGGGGGCGCCAGGGGCGCCCTCTTGTAGGTGCCATCTCCCTGAGATGGTTTTACAGCTAGGGCGCCCAGGGAGGCATTCTCAGTAGCTGCCTCACAATAATGGACCTTCCTGGGGGTCCACCTAAGCCTGAGCCTGCTCATCTTCTGGAAACAATGTAATACCTTTCTATTTAGCCAGGCATTGGCCAACAGGGATAGGGTTGGATGGAATTGGGTTTAGGGAAGTGCTGGGTAAGGTGTTAAGGGGATTTTAAATTGATTTTAATGACTTTTTTATCATTGTTTTTATTATTGTAAGCCACCCTGAGCCTCTATGGGAAGGACAGCATATAAATTTGACTAAAAAAAATAAAAAATATTTGGGCAACAACAAGTCTCCTATGCCAGTGCCTGACAATGCCTGCTGCTCCTGGGCCTGGCTGCATGCTGCCAGACTGTCTCTCTTTCATATCCTGCCATTATTGGGCACTCTCTGAAAGCTGAAGCCCTGTCCTACTTGGGGTGCCAGTGCCTGTGCCTGCTGCTCCTGTGCCCACTTGCCCACTGCCAAACACTCTCTCTCTCTCTCTCTCTCTCTCTCATATTCTGCCACCCAGGGTCACTCTGACTGTTGAAGCCCTGTCATACTTGGGGTTTTGCCAGTCCCTGCCTGTGTCTGCTGCTCCTGCTCCAGTGTCCACCTGCCTGCTGCCTGTCTGTGTCTCTCTCTCATAAGCTTCCAACCTTAGGCACTCACCGCAAGTTGAAGCCCTGTCATACTTGGGGTGCTAATGCCTCTGCCTGCTGCTCTTGTGCCAGTCTGCCTGATGCCAGTCTTTCTCTCATAATCTGCTATCCTGGGACACTCTACAACTTGAAGCCCTGTCATACTTAGTGCTGTCAATGTCTGTGCCTGCTGCTGCTCGTGTGCCCACCTGCCTGCTGCCAGTCTGTCTGTCTCTGATATTCTGCCTCACTGGGTCATTCTTTGCAAGTTGAAGCCGTGTCATAATTGAGGCGCCACCAAGTATTCTCCTATGTCAGTGCCTGCCATTTCAATGCCTGCCCACTGCTTGCCAGTGATTGTTGCTCCATACTATGCCTGCCTGCTGTGTGCCACTCTCTCTCTCATATTCTGCCATCTTGGGATTTACTGTGCAAGTTTGGGAATGGGAAGCTGTCAGACAATCAAAGTAAAACTACTATATAAACAAAGGCCACTTTTAGATGAGCAGGTCACAGTCGCGTAACCCGCTCATGCGATTTTAAAAAATCCCACAAGGTGGGATTTAGACATGACGCATCATGTGTTCACGCACATTCAAGGTGATTGAGCATTGTTTAACGACCGCAAACTAAATACCTCCACGTGCGAGGTATTTAGTTCGCGGTCTTTAAACTACGTGACCACCTTGGACGCGCAGCGCGTCACGTCTAATCCCGCCTCATGGGATTTTGAAACGAGTGCGAGTGCGACCTGCTCATCTAAAAGCGGCCAAAGACAAGACCTGCAAAGTGGTGCCCATTAAAAATAATGGGAAACTATCTAATTTAGTTACTAAAACAATTTTTTTAAATTTAAAACTAATACATAACTAAATCTTGGAAACAGAAACAAACCCAAAACAAAAATGAAGCCGGTTCCTTGTTCACACCTCTATTGGATACCCCTTCCTCACATTGCAAACTAATGTACTTTGTTATTCCTCCCTTCTCTTGCATACAGGTGCTCCCTGTGCCAATAAGCCAGGGAGATGGTCCCTACAACTAGCATTATTAAGCAAAACATTAACTTAGAAATATTCATTTTTCCCTGGAAGATTTAATATCTGCCTCTGTCAAAATCTGGAATCACAAGAACTTAGCATAGCAAAGAGCATGCTGGGAAGTTAATTATTAGCATAAAGTTATACAACAATTTGGAAGATTTCAACAGGCCTGAATACAAACAGGCCTTGATAGGCCAACAACATATCTGGCTTCTTGTATATGCCTGATGGTTCTCTTCATAGACATTAGTGAAGCAAGGCACATCCATAATTGTGTATGACTGATTCTAAGCCCATTGATACCTGTGAAAAGACTTCCATTTCCTTCATTTGGTTTGAAACGGCCCTTAGAATGGAGCTTTGTTTTGCCAACCTCCTATAGATTAGCAGTCAATTCCATCTATTCCTATCCTGGACACTATAACAGGAGGCACAGTGAGTCCTAGCTGGATATGAACCTTGGGGAGTAAACCAGAGTCCAGTGAGTGTCCGCCCCTTTAAGAGAGCTTGCTGCCTCCAGTGGCCATGCCCCTTTCTGGGGCTATAAAGGCAGCAAGCCCTGAGATGAATGGAATCTGCTGCCAGGAAGGAGCTCAGGTCCAGGACTCAGGCTGGGAACTGACCAAGGTATTGCTCCAAGTCTGGGAAAAGAGCTAGCTGGTGGAGGCCAGTACATAGCCAAGTGTCAACAAAAAGTGCTGAACTCAGAAGGTACTTGATGGGAAGCTGTCAGATTTGCAGGATTGGGACCCTGGTACTCACAGAGAAGGGCTGACAGAGCAACAGTCCAAGAGGGTCCCATGGACTGTTGATTGAAGTCCAGGCTATGGATTGAAGCCGTGAAGGTCCATCCATAGGGCAGGGTAGGGTAGGATCTGCGTGCAAGCAGGAAAGGTCACTGGGCAGGCAGGGAAGAGGAAACTGGAAAGGTGAGCAGGAAGGCCATCAAGCAAGCAGGCTGGAACTGAGCAGGAGTTCCAGAGGTGGGATCTGCGGGACAGATTGCTCATACAAGGGACGTGTGGTAGGAAGGGGAAATAAGTAGAGGAGGAGAACCAATGAGCAGCAGCCTCCTGCTCATATGACCCCCTCCAGCTGTAACAGGCTTAGGCTGGATTGCACCTCATGGGACATAATTCCCTGGTCTAGTCTCAGGTTGTGGTGATACATGTGGTAAGGTGCTGGCACGGTGTCCTTGGGGATGTGAGTTCTAGGTTTTTGGGGCCTGACAGGAGCAAAGGGAAGGGTGGGTTCTTGCTGTAACACTTCTGTACAGAGGTCCGTCCATGATTTTAAGTTGGAGATATTTATCTGTACTATATACTCGTGAAGGAAAAGTGCTGGCTATAAAAGTAAGAGTCTATATATGCTCGTAACTGTGAATGTGGAGAGAAATTCACTGTAAATAAACAAAGCCCTTGGTGGAGAACTGTTGGAGAAGTAATTGTCAGGATCAGTCCCACAATCAAATACTTACTTCTAGAGGCCCTTTCTTACAGAAATTGGGTGCAGCCACAGAAGATAACCAGGGGGGCTTGCCCCTCCCTGGGCAAACGAGCCATGGGATGCAGTGGCTCGTGTCCAGGGGCTGCCAGATGTTCGCCTCACCCCGGAATGAGGTGAATATCTGCTTACTCCGCAAGCATTCTCGGATAAATCCAAAGGATGTATCACAGAACAGCCTTACCCCATATGTGTTATAGAACTGGCCCTTTAAGAGAGCTAGCACCAGTTGGGTTGCAGGTACTAGCGGGGCTCCAGGGGCTATGTAAAGTGGAGAACAGCACCTGATGTAAGGCAGCTGAGCTTGCTTATTTATTTATTTATTTATTTATTTATTTATTTTATCACATTTCTATGCCACCCCTTCCTGCTAATGAATCTCGGGGCAGCTCACAGCATAATAAAACATTAATAAAACAGTTAAAAGCATAAAACATTCAAAACCCTAACAGAACAAAAACACAAACCCCCTCCCCCTCCTTCCCCAAACCCACCCTACCCCTCTCCCTCGTCAAAAGTCTGATGAAACAGCCAGGTCTTACAACCCCGGCGGAAGGAGGCCAAGGAAGATGACACTCGGATCTACATAGGGAGGGCATTCCACAGCCTAGGGGCAACCACCGAAAAAGCTGGATCATCGGTGGCCACCCAACGCGTCTGGGGTACCTCCAAAACCAACACCCCGGACGACCGTAGGGGTCGATCCAAGACCTGGGAGGTGAGGTGGTCTTGTAGATAAGTGGGGTCCAGGCTGTTTAAGGCTTTATAGGTCAATACCAGCACCTTGAATCTGGCTCGGTAGACTACAGGCAACCAGTGCAGCACCCGGAGCACTGGTATAATGTGCTCATGTCGGCCCACTCCCCTAAGCAAGTGGACCACCACATTCTACACCAGCTGCAGTCTCTGGATCATCATCCTGGGCAGCCCCACGTAGAGCACGTTGCAATAGTCTAGCCTAGAGGTAATGAAGGCATGGATGAGGGTGACAAGGTCAGAACTTGACACATAAGTTCATCATTCATACTTTTGTTACCTCGAGACTGGACTACTGCAATGTGCTCTACGTGGGGCTATCCTTGGTGACAGTCTGGAGGCTGCAGCTGGTGCAGAATGCAGTGGTCGTGGCTCCTTACGGGTTCGGGTCACCGGGAGCACATTACACCAGTGCTCCATTCTCTGCACTGGCTGCCTATCTTCTTTCGGGTCCAATTCAAGGTGTTGGTTCTCACCTTTAAAACCTTACATGGCCTCGGCCCGACCTATCTGCGGGACCACCTCACTCACTTCCCGGGTCCTAGTTCAGCCCCTGTGGTCTGCTGGAGGCGCCTTCTTGGAGGAGGTCCGCCTAGTAAATCAGGGGGCCACTATGGAGAGGGCGTTCTCAGTGGCTGCACCTCGGCTGGGGAACTCCCTCCTGGAGAAGGTTCGCCTGGCCCCAGAACTGCTGACTTTTCGTCGTGCTTGTAAAACCTGGCTGTTCCACCAGGCATTTGGTGGAGGGGATGGATGCGGGAGGGATGAGATGGGGGGGAGGGGGAGAGGGGGGATGATGGGGGGATTTTATATTATTATTATATTTGAATTGAATTATTATTATTAGTTTGTTTTTATTTGTTGTAAGACATCCCGAGCTGCCTTTGGTGGGAGAGGGCGGAGTATCAGAATTTTAATTAAATAAATAAATAAATAAGTCCGCAACCGCCGGACAAGATGTAATTGCCAGAAAGCACTCCTCGCCACAGCCACCGCCTGGAGATCCAGGCAAAGCTGTAGATCGACAAGCACATCCAGACTACGGACCTGGAAAACCAATGGCGGACGGACCCCATCAATGACGGGGAACTCCATCACACCCAGGTCACCCAGACTCCTACCAACCAACATCACCTCCGTCTTGTCAGGATTCAACTTCAGATGGCTTACGCTCATCCAGTCCCCTACAGCTGCCAGACACTGGATAAGCCCCGAGACCGCCGGACCTGGGTCTGATGAAAAGGAGAGGTAGAGTTGGGTGTCATCAGCATATTGATGACACCGCACTCCCTCAAACCCTCTCATGCCCTCTCCCAGGGGCTGCATATATATGTTGAACAGGAAGGGGGACAAGATGGAACCCTGTGGGATTCCACGCACATGGTCTCTGGGGGAAGATGTACAATCCCCCAGGATCACCCGGTGGGTTCTCCCAGCTCGGTAGGAATGGAACCAATATAAATTGGTTCCTCCCACCCCGGCATGGTCCCGTAGGCAAGTCAGTCACCAACACCTCATACTCAACCGCATCAAAGGCAGCAGAAAGATCTAATAAAATCAACAGGGTCTGCTGACCCTGGTCCATAGCCCGGTGAAGGTCATCGACCAAGGCCACAAGCACGGTCTCAGTGCCATACCCCAGACAAAATCCAGACTGTGAGGGATCCAGAAACCCAATATTGTCCAGATGTGCCTGAGCCACCACCCGCTCAATAACCTTCCCTAAAAAGGGAAGGTTAGAGACTGGGCGATAGCTGGCTAGGGAGTCAGCATCCAATGATGGCTTCTCCATCAGGGACTGGACCACCACCTCCTTTAAACATTCCAACACCCTAAAAGCCCATGTGGCCAGGCACAATTGCCCTGCCATGCTCAGGACAACCCTGGAGCCATAAGCGATGGGTGCTAGAGTGTCACTCACAGCCATGTCACAGTGATTCACTGTACATGGAATTCTTGTCCATCCGGGCTGCTGAGGGGAGGGGGAGCTCAGAGGAGCCGCAGCATGCACCCCCTCTCACCACCCCAACAAGAATTCCTGCACCTGCTCTTCTGAGCCCGCTCCCCTGACCAGCTTTATGTCAGGATGGGGAGAGGGGGTCACCCACAGCGCCTCTGGACTCCCCTCCATCAGCTGTCTGTTGGGTGGATGGCGGGGAGGGGAGCTAGCACTCTTCCCAGACTCCCCTCTCCCCCAGTCCACCCAACTGACAGCTGATGTTGGTGGGGGGGGGGGAGGAAGATCCTGGAAAGAGTGTGAGGCTCTACCTGGGCTCCCCTAACCATCAGCTGTCAGGTGGGGGTGGGGAGAGCATGCACCTTCTTCCACCCACCCCCCGACAGATGCATATGGGCAGTAGGCCCAATCCTGCACTGCAGTAATTGGAACCTCCAGCTCCTGGTCCTGGTGACAGCTCTGTGATGGGGGTTGATGGATACTTCCCATCTAAATATCCAAGCCAGTGTAATCATGGCTCCGTTGACTTCCCACCACTTGTGGGGGCATCTTGGATACATCATTGCTTTCCCGTGATAGGGAGGCAGTGCACACATGGCAAGGTGTGGAATATGCCATAGTCGTGGCTGGTGCAGGAGGCTTTCCTGTACAGCATAACTATACCCGCTCTACTGAGAAAAAAATGGTCTTGCTTCTCTTCTGCTTGTCATGGACATGGCAGCAGGAGGTCCAAAATACCACTTCGATAAAATTTCCATTATGGTATAAATAGCCTGTGTGTGATAGATATGTGAATTAAAAGACTTAAAAAACCAAACAAAACGGAAATATCTCAAAACAAAATAGAAGCAAACTTCTGCCATACGCTCAGGTCTTCCAAAGTAGATCAGAAATATTTAGAAATATTCCAAGGAAATATCAATTTCCCACTTTCTGATAGGGTCCATAATTTTTCTAAATTTACAGAAAGTTGTGTTGGCTTCAATAAACTATGAGCATAGATATTTTTAAAAAGCCCTTATGTTGCATTGCAGCTAAACTATGCATGTAGGAAACTATAAGAAAATGAATTTATCTTGGTTTAGGAGTCTAGTTGCCAAACTATTACCTTTCCTACTGTAATAATGATATGAGATCTAAGTATAATAAGTAGTCACAAAAACATATCCTTCAGAAGCATCATCATTGTGTACCATGACAAGTGTAATACTGTTAACAGTATACAAGAAGATACAGATTCACATCTGTATAGAATAATACCTTATACAAGTACTATGGGATCAAGGGTGCAGCCACACAATACACTTACTGCACCTTGGGCAGCCTTACCCTGCTCTGGGCTGCCTTACCAAGTTATGCAGTGCATCATGTGCCTGGCAGCCGGCAAATGTTCCCCCTGTTGTGTGGTGGAGCAGGGAGCTTGCTGCTATGCACCGTGTCCTTGGAAAAGACCGAGGACACAGCGCGTAGCAACCTTAACCAAAATGGGGTAAGGCTGGCCAAGGCGCGGTAGCTTGTGTTCCCGCTCACCATCTGTCTGCTGCAGGGCTTTGTGTGGCAGTCACTAGCTTCACTCCCACACAGCCACATCCTGGCCAGGGACAGAATAGTGGTCAAGCTGGTGGGAAGGAGGCAAGGCAGGGCCAGGCACCCACTTGTGTGGCTGGCACCTCAGCCTGCACCATAGTGGGAAATACGACAGTGGCCCACCTGCCTGGTTTCCCCACAGGGGGCCGACCATCTAACTGCTCCCTGCACTGCCTCCACAGTGTGGCGGCTGTGCTTGCCTGCCACTAGGACGCACGGGGATTGGGCCCTCCGCAGCTCATGTGGCTTCACCCCAAATGAATGGCTATCAGAATCTGGTACTAGAGTAATATCTAGTCTTACTCCAGCTTGTATTGTGAAGGATAAGTTAAAGTGTAGGTGGGTATCCCTACAGAGAAGAACTGAGCGGTAAAGTTCATTTGGGTAAATACAAGGGTTTTATTTTTGCAAACACACTTTTGTTACTATTTAGGGGTTATATTAATGCTGTTTATTAATTATTCATCCCGTTAAAACCTGCTTTTGCCTAGAGCCCTATCTGGACATGCTCGCAAGCTCAAAACTAAGGAGAGCGTATTCGCTGCTTTGGTTTCAGTCAATGCAAACGGCCGTGCTGGAGGGAAGGTATCGTTCCATTCCCTACCAGGCCAGACTGTGTTCCTATCATATGGCTGAGGTCGAGACAGCAGAGCACTTTCTTCTGAGATGTCCCCAATTCAAAGCACTTAGGACCGTGTGGCTTACCCCGCTCTTGCCGAAGGGCAAGACATTTGAATCTAAGGATTGTTATGCCTTTCTTCTCTCCCTCCCACAGAGCGAGGCTATGGTTGCGTTGGCTTCTTTTGTCCATTTGGCATCTGCTAAGCGCGAACTTTTAAGCCAGTGAACCTGGGTCAATTAGCTTCGATATCTTGGTTGATGATTTGTTTTATAGATAGCAGAGATAATTTAAGACAATGGGCTGCAGTTGTATTTTATGTGACTACATGTATACCGTATTTTATTGTTATTTTATGTATGCATTGTCTGTCTTGATGTTGGGCATACAGTGAAAGCTTGCCCGTAATAATAAAAACTGAAACTAATTATTCATCACTGCAATAGCCCATTAGATGATTGTTTTGTGAAATAAATTTTATCCACTGGGTTAATAATAATAATTAATCAAAGCAAAAGGGAAAAAACACATGCTCATACAGTATGTGTACTATATGGCATATAATAATGTATTATAAACATACACATTTTACTGTGGGTGCTTTCATACATGATGGGCCCACCATGGCCATAGTCCACTCCAGACTGTGGTGGGTTATGTCACTCTGGGTCGGAGTTGGCCAGGCCGCCAAAGAAGTGTCACGGCAGCCCGGCCCAGGGACAGGGTGATGCACGGACGTGGATCCGCACATCCCCACCCCCGCGTTGCATGCAGCGCCCCTCTCCACCTAGTTGATGGGCAGCCATGGTGGCCAATATTGGCCCCCATGATGCCCGGCCCTCGTTGCCACTCCAGACCAGGTTGAGTGAAGCAGGCTATCAGACGTGCTTCGCTCTGTGCTAAAGCAGATTAATCCATACCCAACGTCACATCTAAAAACACCCTGCGTCTGAAAACCTTACAAAATGGCCCCAATCCTGCAAAGCCTCAAACACTAAGGCACCTGCTTAACATTAAGTACGAGAGCTGTTCTGTTGACTTCCATGAGACTACTCATATGCTTAAAGTTAATCACATGTCTCAGTGTTAGTGAAGCTCTCTCTGTCAATTATCAGTGTTTATCCTTTGAATATTGCATAGAGCAAGTATTTTGACTTGTCAATGACAAGGCACAATTTCATTTTGGAAATCAGGTGTCTGATCTAATCTCTTTTCTTATTTTCTGTCTCTGACACCCTCTACATATTTTTCTACACATTTTGTGGAGGAAAGCGACAAGTAACAGAGGGAATTATGAAGATGAAAATTATAAAAGGAACTTGAAATTCAGAGATGACTATTGGTTTTATTCTGATGTGTGTTTTCCCCCTGAAATATTGTAAAAAGCACAATAGTCAAGTGTCATGTTGGCTCATGAATTCCTCTACAGTCGTGGGGTGTGATTTAAAATAGCAGAAGTGACAAGTGATGTGGCAGTTGTTATGGAAACTACAGTAATTCAAAATTTATTCAATATCATGTAAAATGAAAGAGGTACAGTATGCCTTGTGGCTCTAGGAATTTATGCACCCTTCTGGTGATTTTTAAAAACATCTTTATCTTTTAAAAAATATAAATACATGAGACATATGTTAGTTTCAAGTATCAGCCTCTGGTCTTCGGGCCATATTGTGTCATTGGTTATTAAATATAACCTTCCACTGAAACCAGCCAAAGAGTTCAAGAGAAGGCTGTTAGGTTCTAATATTGAGTATACTGGTTGTGTAAGTTAATGTGGCATTGAAAGCAATGGAATTTGCAGATGCCTGGGAGCCATTGGCGCCCAGAAAACTAGGCTGGTGACTGGTTCAGGGGTATAGTGGGGGCAAGAACAGTTTAATATCAGGATAAAGTCTGGTGACTGAATTTTTTTCTTTTTTTTTTTGACTCCCAGAGTTCAATCTAAAATTTCATGCCCTGTGTTTTCTTTAAACTATAATATGATATAGACTTTGATTTGGAGTCTTGCATTCCTCCGGTTCATAATGGGGATAAATAACATTTTCCTCTCCAAACTAAGTGTCACTGTGTCAGAACAGGCCATTTGCCTACCAAGCCTGGCATTCTATTTCCAGCAATGGTCAGTGACTGATGAGACTCCTTGATAAGTTGAAAAATGAAAGCAAAATTTTCATAGCCTCTACAGTGATCACCTTATGCCTTTAAGCAAATATTTGAGTGTGTTCAGTTCCCACTGAAAAACAAGAAAGGAGTATTCCCAGTGTTAACCTCCACGACCACAGAAGTTGATTCTGGTTATAAAGTTGTCCAACTTCTCTTCTTCACTTTAGCTAGTATTCTCTGTGATCTCTATAAAAGTATATTGCCTAGACTGGTAGACTTCTGTCCTCTCCCTGAATAAAGCTGTTTAGCCTTTTTATGGAAATGATCAGAGGGGCCATCCTTATGCCTAAAGTTCTGGGCATGAAACATCTCGGGGTGTTAAATGGGTGTAAATCACATCGAAATTGCTGAAATTATTCTGATGCAGTAATGGTCAGAACTCAAAAGTCCAGCTGACTGCATTCAGGACATTATCTTCCTAGGTAAATACGGTGAGTGTTTCTACAGTGGGCTTGATCCCCAAACCTGTGCACCACAGATTTGGGGAACACACAGGGGAAAACCTGGCAGGAAATAGCATGGGGATGGGCCCAAGGATGGAATGTATTCTTTCCTGGTGCTGTGGGGGAACCAGATGGGCTAGAGGAAAACACAGTGACACACCAGAAATATTTTTAAAGGCTTTATTGATATAACAAAAATCTTTTGAATCAGTTCACTGAAACTCATTAAATTGTCACTAATGGTGGGTGTTTGTGCTATTGTAACCCATGCTGTCTGCACTGTTTCTTTTAATCAGCAGTACTCAAAATGATAAAACTGCTGATGCCTTCTTTTGCCAGCAGAGGGTGAAATAGCTAATTCTCCTTCCATCGTCCTTTTCTGGCTGCAGCCTGTTTGAGCTTGTTTAGCCTAGCTGTATCTGGAGAGACTCACTGAGCATGCTCAGTTGGACCTTTTCCAGTCAGGTCAGCTAGGCCCAGAAGAGGGAAGCCACAGATGAGGGGAGGTGGAGGTTTAAAATCTCAGGCTGGTTCTCACAACTTATATTGAATGATTTCAGGACGTTTTGATCAAGAGGAAAGGTCTTTTGTTCCTCTACAGTAATGAGAAGAAACAGAATCACTGAAGGAACTGCACTTTCTGAAGAGACTTATATATTACATGTTGGTCTTTATTTGGTTGCAAAGGAACTTTTATATTGATTTGGAGCAACTCTGTGTTATGCACACCTAGCGCAGCCTGTTTTCATGCCTTCCACAAGAGATGGGAATTCTGCTGTCACAATAACTGACCCTGCTCACTGCTCCTGCAGCGAGTTGCTTATGTAACTAAGTTTGGTGGGTTACACTAACATTGCAGTTTATGTGCCAGATCAAGGCGTCCCAGATCTCTCTGGTTATGTGCTGCCCCGCTCAGCTGGTCCCGAAACAGGGGCACTGGCTTTTCAGAGGGCTAAATCGCAGTGGGTTCTCCAGTGCAGCCCCACCAGTCTTGCAGTTATTATGAAGAGCACAGGCGGCGGTAGTTAGAAGTGGAGTGGTCTCTAGCTGGAAATCAAATTTGGCTGCAATTGATCTCCCTCACTGCTGTAATAGACCAAACGTTCTTTCCACAACAGAGCAGGTGGTGCTGAGCTGTCAGTTAAAGTACCTTTGCTCTGAGGTGCAGGCAGCACTGTATGCCTTCATGATCCAGGGCTTCAGGAAGTAGGCAGGGTCCCCAAGAACAAAAGGCCTCATGAGCACCCTCTCAATGCATGTTTCAGTAGAGTCTCCAAAGTCTCCTGAGTACTGGCCAAAGAAGGGGGACTGAGAAGTTGCGGGCACCGTGGTTCTCCTGGACCACTCAGCCAGCCATGAACTGGGCACAGTGGTCCACTATAGCCTGGAGAACCACAGAGAAAAAGCCCTTCTGGTTCAGGTAGTTGCCCTTGCTATGGGGTGTGCAGATTATGGTGATATGGCTCCCATCAATTGCCCCTATACAGTTCAGGAACCCTTCCCACTGGAAGCCCTCCTTCCATGAGGTTAGCCAACTGCAGCACTTCCACAATCACTGCACAAACCTCCACTAATATGGTGCCTACCGTGGAAGGCCCAACCCCCAATTTCATGGCAGTGGCAGTGCACTTCTCCACAGGGATGGGCAACCGCATCAGCGTGCTCTGTTTCTCCAATCATGGCCTGAGGATCTTGACTGTCTGCAGGAAGAGGTGGCGGGGCATCGTGAAGTTTTCAACCCACTTAGCATCCCCCCACAAGAACAGCACGTTCTCCCACCAGTCTATTTTTTTCTCCTTCACCCAGACAAGCTTCTTGGTGGGTACATCCCTGCACATAGCATCGGTGATGGAAGCCACGTCTCCTGGCAGGTACCTCCCTGTCCATACCAGCTGCTCATGCATGGCTTCTGTCCTCTCCAACATGGTCCATTGTTGTCGTGGTGCACCCCACTATCCCAGCCAGAGATTGAACAAGAGTCTTTCTGTGCCTTGACATCACGTCATGCCAACAACAGCAGTTGGCTTGGATCTGTTGGATCGCTTACAGATTCTGCTAAGCAACAGTAAGGAAGGCCTGGATCGTGAAAACAAGAACAAGGAAGTTCTCATCATTCAACTTCATGGCTGCAGTTCTGGCATCTGTAAACTCTGCAGACCATACGTCCATATGTTTTGAACAGTTTAAAGAGCTAGGCAACTGTCTACCTAGAATTGGCTGCACGCTGCATATGAGCAGCTATTGGCCACTGTTGGTCATGTGTCTTTACAGGACTGGCTGTGGTACCAGCATGAGCTGCTATTGACTACAGACTGGCTATTATTTATTTATTTATATTTTATTTTATAAATTTCTACCCCGCCCCTCCTGCAACGCAGCTCGGGGCGGCTTCCATCATTAAAACCATAAAGTACAATAAAATCAATCCAAAACAATCAAAAAACACTTAAAATATTAAATATTAAATATAAATATAACTATAAACAGGGCTAGGCCAAAACCACAACACAGATGGGTAGGGGACTAAACACCTCCCTCCCCACCCCCCCCTCCCAAAGGCCTGGGCAAACAGCCAGGTCTTACAGTTCCGCCGAAATGTTAAAAGGCTTGGGGCCAGGCGAGCTTCCTCCGGAAGGGAGTTCCACAGCCGCGGTCCCACCACCGAGAATGCCCTCTCCATCGTGGCCCCCCGTTTAACACGGGGGACCTCCAGGAGGGCACCCCCGGCAGACCGCAGGAGCCGCTCTGGGGCGCGAAGGGCGAGGCGGTCCCTAAGGTATGAGGGGCCAAGACCGTATAGGGCTTTATAGATCATCACTAGGACCTTGAACTTGGCCCGGCACACTATCGGCAGCCAGTGCAGAGCTCGGAGCACCGGTGTAATGTGCTCCCGGCGACCCGTCCCCGTAAGAAGACGAGCCGCCGCATTCTGCACCAGCTGCAGCCTCCGGGCCAAGAACAAGGGAAGCCCCACGTAGAGCGCGTTGCAGTAGTCGAGCCTCGAGGTGACGAAGGCATGGATGAGGGAGGCCAGGTCCGGGCCAGAGACATACGGACGCAGCCTACGTACCAGATAAAGCTGGCGGAAGGCAGCCTTAGCGACTGCCTCCACCTGCCGCTCCAGCCGCAGGTCTGCGTCCAATATGACCCCCAGACTCCGGACCTGCTGAGCTACAGGGGGGCAAACCCCCCCAACCAGGGGGGCCACCACCCCCTTCGCCCTCCCCACCACCATCACCTCCGTCTTATCTGGGTTGAGCTTCAGTCTGCTCCGCCGCATCCAATCCGCCACGGCCTCCAAACATTGGGATAGCACCGAGACAGCAGGGTCTGGGTCAGTAGAAAACGAGAGGTACAGCTGAGTATCATCAGCATACTGGTGACATCGCACCCCGAACCCTCTCACGACCTCCCCCAAGGGCTGCATATAGATGTTAAATAATAATGGAGACAAGATCGATCCCTGCGGAACGCCACACGGTAAGGCGCGGGGGCTCGATGTTTCCTCCCCCAACACCACCCGCTGGCTCCTCCCCGAGAGGAATGAACGGAACCATTCAAGAACAGTCCCGTCCAGACCCCCCCGGTCACGCAGTCGTCTCAACAGCAGCCCATGGTCCACGGTGTCAAAAGCGGCCGAGAGATCGAGCAGGATGAGAAATGTCGAACATCCCGCATCCATCTCCCGGCGGAGGTCGTCCACCAAGGCCACCAACGCCGTCTCGGTGCCATAGCCGGGGCGGAACCCAGATTGAAAAGGGTCAAGGAGCCCGATGCTATCCAGATGAACCTGGAGCTGGAGCGCCACTGCCCGCTCAATAACCTTCCCTAAAAAGGGAAGGTTAGAGACAGGTCGGTAACTGGCGAGCGCATCTACGTCCAACGATGGTTTTTTCAGCAGGGGGCACACCACAGCCTCTTTAAGGCAGGGCGGAAACCTCCCCTGCCGAAAGGACGCATTAACTACCCTCGCCAGCACCATCCCCAACGTCTCCCTGGAAGCTTTTATTAACCAGGATGGGCACGGATCCAGTTCACAACACGTGGCCCTCACAGACCCCAGGACATCCACCGCATCGGCCGGCGTCACTTCCCGAAACTCTCCCCACAAAGATGGACCAGACGGGACCTCCGCCCCCCCGCGCTCCTCCCCTACTGCCATCAATCCAGCGTATTAGTTGAAAAAGGTTTTGCAAAGCCACCACCCACTCAATAATGTTCCCTAAAAAGGGAAGGTTAGAGACTGGCCACTAGCTGGCAAGGGAGTCAATGTCAAGGGATGGTTTCTTGAGCAATGGGCATATGAAGGCCTCCTTGAGACACTCAGGGACCCTGCCCTCCCAAAGGGAGGCATTGACTACCCGAGCCAGCAGTGGCCCCAATGTCTCCCGGCTGGCCTTAAACAGCCAGGACGGACATGGATCTAGTTCACAACACATGGCCCTGACAGATCCCAGAACATCCTCGACATTAGTGGATGACACAGACTGAAACTGATCCCTCGAAATAGGACAAGGCGAGGCATTCATTACCTCTGGTTCTCCTACTGTATCAAATGCGGCATCAAAGTTGTGGTGAATGCAAGCGATTTTATCTGCGAAATAGGCAACAGACATGTCACAATGAGCGCTAGATGACTCCAGCTCCAGGTGGAGACAGGCCGGATTGACCAACCCCTTCACCACGCGGAAAAGCTTAGCTGGAAGACACTTCATGGACGCTATGATGGCAGCATAGAAACCCTTCTTTTCTGCCCACACAGCCACTGCATAGGCCCTTAAACTGGCTCAATGCCACAATTTGTCTTCTTCAGCACAGGTCCGGTGCCGCTGCCACTCTATCTGCTGCCCTTCCTACTTCAGCTGACGCAGATCCTCCACGACTCATGAGGATCTGGGCCACCAATGCTTCAGGAGCGGATGCCTGGGAGCCGACTGGTCGATGGCCTCAGTCAGTAAGGTGTTCCAGAAGGCTATGAGGTCACTGAATGATTGGCCGTCAAGGTTGGAGGGTATCTTCCCCAGGGCATTCCAGAACCTCTCTGGTTCCAAAAGTCTCTGGGGGCGGATCAACCAAACAGACCCTGCACCTCTCCAGAGGCTGATGTGCGCCAGAAGGCAGGCCCATAGGAGGTAATGATCCGTCCATGACAAGGGAATCAAAGAAATCTCCCCCACCAACAGACACACACACACACACACACACACACACACACACACACACACACACACACACACACATGCTTCAAGGCCAGTACAAAACACCAAATCCAGCGTGCACCCCCTCACGTGTCAGGCCGATCACTACCTGAGACAGGTCCATGGTTGCCAGGTTGGCCATGAATTCATGCTCTGTACCCTGAAAGCCGGGCTTCAGTGTGTATGTTGAAGTCCCCCAGGATCACTGTCCTCGGGGAGCGCAAGACCACCTCCGACACCAACTCTACTAAAGCATGCTAGGATGCTGCTGCACAGGAAGGTGCCCAGTATACCAGCAGTAGCCCCAATCTGTCCCTGGCCAAATCAATCACAAGGTGGAGGCACTCAATACCTGATGGAGTTTGCACCGGATACCTCCTAACAGACCAAGACTCCTTAAAAATAATGGCTACACCACCACCCCATGACAGTGGGTGAGAACCCAATAAAACTATTGCAGTTACCTGCAGCAATAATTTGTACACCTGTATATCCCTGTAAGCCATGGATGCGAGAAACTGGATAATGACAACATGTAAAGACTGATTGATTTCAATTTGAAGATGCCGCGATCCTCCTGGAGCTTGGCCTTTCTGTCGCCCGAGTTCCAGCGACTCGGAACTCCACCTCTTCCTTCCTCTACTTCTATTTCCCCTACTCCTTCCTCCCTCCCAGCCCATCACTTCTCTCCAACCTCCTCGCACTTCCTCCTCCCCCTTGGCTACCTTCCCCTCCTGTTCCTCCCCCTATCTCTCGCCTGCCCCACCACCACCCTTCTGCCAATCTTATCCCCATTCCCTGCCTTCCCCCTGTTCAGCTCCCATTCTCCTGCTCCCTTTCAAAATGTCGCTCCTCTGCCAATAAAGCCCCCTACATCCATGATCTCTTNCAAGGCCACCAACGCCGTCTCGGTGCCATAGCCGGGGCGGAACCCAGATTGAAAAGGGTCAAGGAGCCCGATGCTATCCAGATGAACCTGGAGCTGGAGCGCCACTGCCCGCTCAATAACCTTCCCTAAAAAGGGAAGGTTAGAGACAGGTCGGTAACTGGCGAGCGCATCTACGTCCAACGATGGTTTTTTCAGCAGGGGGCACACCACAGCCTCTTTAAGGCAGGGCGGAAACCTCCCCTGCCGAAAGGACGCATTAACTACCCTCGCCAGCACCATCCCCAACGTCTCCCTGGAAGCTTTTATTAACCAGGATGGGCACGGATCCAGTTCACAACACGTGGCCCTCACAGACCCCAGGACATCCACCGCATCGGCCGGCGTCACTTCCCGAAACTCTCCCCACAAAGATGGACCAGACGGGACCTCCGCCCCCCCGCGCTCCTCCCCTACTGCCATCAATCCAGCGTATTAGTTGAAAAAGGTTTTGCAAAGCCACCACCCACTCAATAATGTTCCCTAAAAAGGGAAGGTTAGAGACTGGCCACTAGCTGGCAAGGGAGTCAATGTCAAGGGATGGTTTCTTGAGCAATGGGCATATGAAGGCCTCCTTGAGACACTCAGGGACCCTGCCCTCCCAAAGGGAGGCATTGACTACCCGAGCCAGCAGTGGCCCCAATGTCTCCCGGCTGGCCTTAAACAGCCAGGACGGACATGGATCTAGTTCACAACACATGGCCCTGACAGATCCCAGAACATCCTCGACATTAGTGGATGACACAGACTGAAACTGATCCCTCGAAATAGGACAAGGCGAGGCATTCATTACCTCTGGTTCTCCTACTGTATCAAATGCGGCATCAAAGTTGTGGTGAATGCAAGCGATTTTATCTGCGAAATAGGCAACAGACATGTCACAATGAGCGCTAGATGACTCCAGCTCCAGGTGGAGACAGGCCGGATTGACCAACCCCTTCACCACGCGGAAAAGCTTAGCTGGAAGACACTTCATGGACGCTATGATGGCAGCATAGAAACCCTTCTTTTCTGCCCACACAGCCACTGCATAGGCCCTTAAACTGGCTCAATGCCACAATTTGTCTTCTTCAGCACAGGTCCGGTGCCGCTGCCACTCTATCTGCTGCCCTTCCTACTTCAGCTGACGCAGATCCTCCACGACTCATGAGGATCTGGGCCACCAATGCTTCAGGAGCGGATGCCTGGGAGCCGACTGGTCGATGGCCTCAGTCAGTAAGGTGTTCCAGAAGGCTATGAGGTCACTGAATGATTGGCCGTCAAGGTTGGAGGGTATCTTCCCCAGGGCATTCCAGAACCTCTCTGGTTCCAAAAGTCTCTGGGGGCGGATCAACCAAACAGACCCTGCACCTCTCCAGAGGCTGATGTGCGCCAGAAGGCAGGCCCATAGGAGGTAATGATCCGTCCATGACAAGGGAATCAAAGAAATCTCCCCCACCAACAGACACACACACACACACACACACACACACACACACACACACACACACACACACACACATGCTTCAAGGCCAGTACAAAACACCAAATCCAGCGTGCACCCCCTCACGTGTCAGGCCGATCACTACCTGAGACAGGTCCATGGTTGCCAGGTTGGCCATGAATTCATGCTCTGTACCCTGAAAGCCGGGCTTCAGTGTGTATGTTGAAGTCCCCCAGGATCACTGTCCTCGGGGAGCGCAAGACCACCTCCGACACCAACTCTACTAAAGCATGCTAGGATGCTGCTGCACAGGAAGGTGCCCAGTATACCAGCAGTAGCCCCAATCTGTCCCTGGCCAAATCAATCACAAGGTGGAGGCACTCAATACCTGATGGAGTTTGCACCGGATACCTCCTAACAGACCAAGACTCCTTAAAAATAATGGCTACACCACCACCCCATGACAGTGGGTGAGAACCCAATAAAACTATTGCAGTTACCTGCAGCAATAATTTGTACACCTGTATATCCCTGTAAGCCATGGATGCGAGAAACTGGATAATGACAACATGTAAAGACTGATTGATTTCAATTTGAAGATGCCGCGATCCTCCTGGAGCTTGGCCTTTCTGTCGCCCGAGTTCCAGCGACTCGGAACTCCACCTCTTCCTTCCTCTACTTCTATTTCCCCTACTCCTTCCTCCCTCCCAGCCCATCACTTCTCTCCAACCTCCTCGCACTTCCTCCTCCCCCTTGGCTACCTTCCCCTCCTGTTCCTCCCCCTATCTCTCGCCTGCCCCACCACCACCCTTCTGCCAATCTTATCCCCATTCCCTGCCTTCCCCCTGTTCAGCTCCCATTCTCCTGCTCCCTTTCAAAATGTCGCTCCTCTGCCAATAAAGCCCCCTACATCCATGATCTCTTCCTCTCCCACTCCCTCCAGCTCCTTGCCCTTACTGAAACTTGGATCTCCCCCTCTGACTGTCACCCCAGCTACCCTCTCCTTTGGGGAGGGGGGTCTCTCCTTTTCTCACCAGCCACGTCCCAAAGGCCGGAGTGGTGGCGTGGGCCTCCTCCTCACTAACTCATGTCAATTCCAACCACTTTCTCCTACCCCCTCTCTCTCCTTCCCTTCCTTTGTGGCTCACTCTCTGTGCCTCTACTCCCCCCTCCATCTCCGTGTCACTGTCATCTACCACTCCCCTGGCTCTCTCTCTTCCTTCCTCTCTGAATTTGAGTCCTGGCTCACTTCCTTCCTCTCCAACGATACCCCCACTCTCATCCTCGGTGACTTCAACATTCACGTTGATGTCCCTTCCCAGCCCTCCATCTCTCGCTTCTTCTCACTAGCCTCCTCCTTCAACCTCCACCTTTGGACCAACTCCCCCACCCATGCTAATGACCATTCTCTTGACCTCATCTTCTCTAGGAACTGCTCTGTCTCTGATCTCTCTTTCAATCCTCATCCCATCTCTGACCACTTCCTTGCCTCTTTCAATGTCTCCCACTGTCCCCCTCCTCTTCCCCTTCTCCACGCCCCTTCTGTGACCTGCAGGCCATTAATCCCCTGGAGATTGCCTCCTCTCTTTCCCCCCTTCTCCCCTCAGTCTTCTCCTCCTCCCCTGACTCTGCCATTTATGTTTTCAATGCCTCTCTCTTCACCACCCTTGACTCCCTTGCCCCCCTCTCCTCCCACACTGCCTGCTCCCTCAACCCCCATCCTTGGCTCACCCCCAGTATCCGCCACTTCTGCTCCTGCACCTGTGCTGATGAATGCCTTTTGCACAAATCCCACTCTCATGATGACTTCCTTCACGTCAAATTCTGTCTCTCCTCCCTTACTTCTGCTGTCTCCCTTGCTAGACAGAATTACTACGCCTCCCGCATTGAGTCCTGTTCTCGGGACCCACGCCACCTGTTCTCCACTTTTAACTCCCTC
>QEPC01002394.1:989503-1007727 GCA_003113815.1 Sphenodon punctatus | reverse complement strand
ACCAACTCCTCCCTTGACCCCCTCCAATCTGGCCTTCACCCCCTTCACTCTACTGAAACTGCTCTCGCTAAGATCACCAACGATCTTCTTGTGGCTAAATCTAATCACCTCTATTCCATTCTTGTCCTCCTTGACCTCTCTGCTGCCTTCGATACTGTTGACCACTCACTCTTGCTGGATTCACTTCATTCCCTTGGCTTCCATGGCTCAGTCCTCAACTGGTTCTCCTCCTACCTCTCTGATCACTCCTTCAATATTTCTCTTGCCAACTCCATCTCCTCCTTCCTTCCACTCTCAGTTGGTGTTCCCCAAGGCTCTGTCCTTGGCCCTCTCCTCTTCTCTATCTATACCCTGTCCCTAGACAAACTCATTGCCTCCCATGGCTTCCAATATCACCTCTATGCTGATGACACTCAACTCTATCTCTCTACTTCCTCTCTCCTTCTATCCAAGCTCGCCTCACCAGCTGTCTCTCTGACATCTCTACCTGGGTGTCTCAATGTCAACTCAAACTCAACGTGACTAAAACTGAACTTCTTATCTTCTCCCCCATCCTTCCTCTCCCTCCTCCCTGTCGATCCTTATCGACGGGGTCACCATCGTTCCTGTCCCCCAAGCCCGTAGCTTAGACTTCATCTTTGACTCACCCCTTTCTTTTAAACCTTACATCGACTCTGTTGCCAAATCCTGTCGCTTCTCCCTCCATAACATTGCTAAGATTCTCCCTTTTTTCTCTGTTTCCTCTGCCCAACCCTTGTTCATGCCCTGGTCATCTCTCGCCTCGATTACTGTAACCTCCTTGTCACTAGCCTCCCCCGCTCTCACCTTTCTCCCCTTATCTCTGTCCAAAATTCTGCTGCCAGGGTCATCCACGTCACACGTTGCTTCGACCACGTGCAGCCCCTCCTCTCCTCAACGAATCCTGTACAAGCTCCTAGTTTTCACCTATAAAGCTCTTCACAACCTTGCTCCCCCCCTATTTCTCTCCATACTCCAGTCCGTGAACTCCGCTCTTCCTCTGTCCCCTCTCTTGCGCTTCCACGCCTCCCCTGCTCCCCTAACTGCCTTGGTTCCTTCTCCCTAGCTGCCCCTCACACCTGGAACTCCCTCCCTGCCCACATTCGCCTCACCCCCTCCCTTCGTACCTTAAAATCCCTCCTCAAGACCCACCTCTTCCGCTCTGCCCTCCCCGACTCCTCGGTCCCCTCACCTAACTCCTGCTGATACCCTCCATCCAGTACAAACTGTTACCTAAGATCTGTGTACTCATATCCTCACCACATGGACCAACCAGCCGTCATTCTTGATGCACCTGGGACCTCACATCCTTGTGAAAGTTACACTCTTTGTCTCTCCCTCTGTTCCCCTTCCTTTGTCCCCCCCGTCCCGCCCCCAGTCTCTCAGATTGTAAGCCCTAGGGCAGGGACCATGTCTATTCAGTTACTTTGTAAAGCACCAGGTACATTGCTGGTGCTATATAAATGCTTGCTAATAATAATAATAATAATAATAATAATAATAATAAAAAAAAAAAAATAATTTCAATTTTTACTTTCACTTTCAATTTTCACTATTGGCACTCAATAATGTATGTGACTTGCTCAATAAACTCAACATTATGTACATAGCAAAACGTTATTTCCTGCTGCCAAGTGCTCACAGGTATAATTCCAGATATGAACGGATACCAGACACTGGACTGCCTCCCGGAGTCGTCTCCCATAAGAAAGAAACAGCTGGTGCGGCTTCTCCTTCTCATGGTTTGCCGCAGCTGTGAGTCATGACAGAGGGCAGGATATTGAGAAGAGGGGAGTTAGTGGGCGGAGCACAGTGGGGAAGAACGCCTCCCCACGTATTAGACTTTTTACACTAAACCTGTGAGTGGTGGTATGGTGGGGGCTGCCTGAATGCAAAGAAATATACACAGGGGGCTGCCCATTTATTAGGCTATACATTCTAAGCATGTGAGTGGAGGCTGCATAGACCAAAACCCGACTCCAGGGTGTATCATCTCGTTTGTATTCTATCTTTAGTGTGTGCATGTAATCCCTGTTAGCTTCACTGGGAATTATGCACAGGTATCAAGAAAATAACTGATTGCTTAAGGCTATATAATGTCCTTGATCTGCAATAAAAGTCCCATTGTTATCAATGAAGAACTGAATATACTAATCAAGAGCAGTATCTAGTACTGAGTATACAGAATTATACAGCCGTAGCATACATGGAATTATAGCTCTTGGAAAGCATAATAGTTTCATCAGATGCATTTAAAACATACTCCGCCCCCCCCCCCCCAAATGCATTTTGTCTGTTAGTGGGAGCAGAGGATGTAAAACTACACACAATCAGAAAGTGGTGTAAGATCCTGTACCAGTTCAGTAGTAACGCATTAGATAGCGCGCACACAAAGCTTCTTGACACTGTCAATTCAGGAAAGATTGCAGTTTTTTTTCTCTTGTAAATGGATGTCTCTTTGTGAGCTACCTAGCTCTTTTTTATTTATTTTTTGCTGAGCAGGTAGAGTACAAACTTATTTCATAAATGTCGATAGTGTTTTCATGATGCTGCTTTTCAGCAGTCACATGAAAGGGACTGATTGTTAAACTGCTAATTTACAGATCTTCACTAAGTAAATGCAAACAAATTCTGGGACTCAAAGCTCTGCTAATATATAATGTTCAATTTTTAATTTCCAGTCCATCTTAGATTATGGTGATGAAAAACAATATTTAATCCCTCGTTAACACATGAAATAGCGGAAACTGTCATTTTCCACCAAACAATAATGGGATTATCTCGAGAACTGTCAGTTTATGTGAAAACATTATGTTGCCCGAATTTTCATAAGAATTAGCAGTGGATAATATTCAAGATCAGAGCAATGGAAAGAGGAAAATCTGCATCATGGTAATAAATATTCATATTTGTCTGCTCAGGAGATGAAAATCTAATCAAGGGGCTATTGATGCTCTGGCTTTTTTTTTTTTTTTTTTAAACCAAGATGTTTCATCTAAATTGGGTTTGATATGGAAATTAGTCTCACTCCAAGTCCTTCAGGCCATGAGCATGCTGGGATAACACTGGAGGTGTCCAGTGCATCAGATGTTGCTGCTGGCATCTGCTAGTGCAGACAACAAATAAAATAAAATTAAAAAAAGACAACATCTCAAGGGTCAGCCTTCCAGTAGCTTGGGGTTTAAAGAAAAGAAAATTAATTTATACCAGTTAAATCCTGGTTACTGTTGGGTTAAAATTTAGGGTTGTTTTTTTTTTCCCCAATTTTTTTTTTTCTTTTGCTTTTGCTGACAATTACCATAAATCAGAAGACACTCTGCACAAAGCTTAATGAAATATGTATGATTTTAAAATGGGAAGATGATAACTGCAATATGTCGCTTTGGGGTTGTATGCGTGCACGCACACGTTAAAACCTGAAAAGCTGCATCTTTTTCTGTGATGAATTAAATAGCCAGCCAATTAGAAATCAGAGTAATATGGATATTTGTATCATGCACATTTTATTTGGGTGTACGTTCAGTTAGGAAACTTGTGACTTTGGCCCTGTTCACACAAAATACTTGTCCTCGGGTAACTATTACATAGTCCTTTGGTTAGAAATGGGTGCTGCTCACATAACACACAAGCCAGATCAAGGTTCATTTGAGATTACTGGTAGGATAGTTACTAGGGATGGGAATTTCAGTTTCGGATAAAACCGAAAGTACCCGGAAATGGCCATTTCAGATTTAGCTGAAATTTCAGTTCTTTTTCATTTTCGGTTCTAAACTGCAATGTTAAAAATCCAGTACAAAAATCAATGTAAAAATTCCGATAGTACCGAAACCGAAAAAGAACCGAAATTCATGAGAACCGAAACCGAAATTGACTGAAACCAAAATTTTGCCCAGAGTCCCATCCCTAAGTTACCTACAGGTTGGCCTGGAGGTGATTATTCTGGGGGTTAATGTGCATGTGGACATACCTGGTTATCATCATTCCCCCAGGCATATCGAGACAACCTCTCTCCTGAAGTTCTCTCCCAGCATCAAAACCTGGTAATTGCACCTTGAGATACACTTCCACATCATGCAAAGTAGCAGAGAAGTAAAAGAAGGATAAATATGTGTGTGGACGCATTCTAGCACGATAACTAACCCAGCTGTAACTACTCACAGGGGTGAATCCCCATGGAAACAAGCACTTAGGGTGAAAACAGACATAATGCTAACTCCGCTTTAACACCGCTTTTAACATTTCTTATGCATATTGCAGGCCTGCACCAACGTTATGTTTGTTTTCACCCTTAGAAGGCCTGATGAAAGGAGGAAACAGGGGTACAATGGTACTGGGCCCCCAACCTGAGCCCCACAAAAAACTTTTAAAAAAATTCTGTCTTGATATGCATTAAAATATGATGAGTAATTGCAAGTAACATAGATGTCAATAAAGTACCAGCAGGATCTCTAGATATTGATTTCAAAACTTAGGATGGAGGCGAGGTAGGGGTCCTTCAGCTACCAGGATGAACCAGGGATCCAAATTTCTCTCAGTGTGCCTGGGGCTTAGTTCATCCAGTTCCTGGGATACATGTGTTTCACATATTCAATAAACTGTCCCAATCAGAATCATCTCCTAGTTTTATAGAGGGATGGATGAAAATCAGGAATCCATGCTGCCTTTTACACTTGAAACCCTCTGTTGAAAACTGTCTGTCAAACCTCATTCAGATCAGTTCTAAAAACCCATTCTTTCTTCCACTTTCCTTCTTCCTCTTTTTTATCAAATCCACATCAAAGCCTTGTGACTGTCTGCAGTGGGAGTGGGGAATCCTTGGATCCATGCCCCTGCAGGTCTCTGTGGGCTGGACCATCTTGCGGGGGTACGAGGGTATAACCACTTACATAGGGGGCTTGGCCACCAGCTCAGAAATGCTCCTCAGGCATCCAGTGGCTGGCAGAGTGCCGGTGGAGTGGGGACGGCAGGCCGCAGCACACAGGAGTGCAGGGAACCCTCCAGGAATGGGCCGCTGTGGGACAGAAAAAGGCCACAGGCTAGCATTCCCCTGCAGTTGTGTGAAGCCCCACTGGATTCAGTGGGTCTCGAACAGTGAAATCCAGACCCTGTTTCCCCCTGCTGTTACTGGTTTAAGCTGATGCAAGTCCTGGTCATTTCAGTAGAATTTATGTTAGCACAAGGGGCTAGTACTAGCTCAGACTGCATCAGAATCATTCCTTAAGCAGGAACAAGGGTGCATCCTTACACAGTCATTGTCGGAGTCAGACAGCTTGGGACAGAGAGCAGTTTCCTGTGAATTCCTGAGCACCCTCCTGGGTGCTATTAGATATTAAACAGTAATGTCTAACCACCAGCGAAACACAAATGGGTAATTGAGTGATTCAACCCTTTTAGTATCTCCGCTAATGCAGGCTGGCTTATTTGATTATCCCTAGAAATGGCTTTTTAGGGTTGGAATTGGACCAAGTGCCTCATCATCAGCATTCAGATACACATTGCCGTAGCAGGAGTGAGCGAGCGAGCGAGCGAGGATAAAGACACAAGGAGAGAGTGCTCTGAGGGGAAAATACGGTGTTTCTCAAGTGAGCTGGGGAGGAGAGTGTGAATGAGAATGGCAAAGTCTGAATAACTGCTTGTTGGAACGTCTTTCTTCCATTGAGCTAGGCCTGCGTCAGGCAGTAGCCCGGCAATGCCCCGGTATATTTTCAGAATGCCAGTTATCATGCAAATAAGCCATTGATGGGCAGCAAGTAGAAGCAGCATGCAAAGTATGGCATGCATCTATTGGCAGCACTGCCACCTTTACTGTACAATCTGTGCTGGCACCACCGTCCAAGATCTTTTTCAGAGACTTTCTCTTTCTAATGAATTCCCTTGCCAACCAAGCCTGAAAAAATAAAATAAAAGCATGTGGCATGTACAGCAGATGGCTCAGCAGCAGAGGTATACAGGTGTCTGGCACGCAGGTGTTTCATTTTCTGTTTGCTAGGGACTCTGCACAGTGATTTTGAGGGATTTCCCCGTATTTATTGCTGAGTGCAAGAGTTGTCAATTCCCTTTCCTCTGACTGTGACTAGTCAGTACTAGCTGCGTTTACGTCTATATTGTTCCCCTCACTAAATAGAACCCATCCAAACCAAAAGAATCCTTGGACCAAAATTACTGGGTTCCCCCCCCCCCCCCCCCCCCGCCCCCTTCTCTCTTTTCCCCATTGCACAAGAGAAGAGCGGCAGATTGTTTGGGTTTGGATTAGACAGGTACCACCTGCTCCAGGCTCCTTAATTTTTGTTACCTCTCCAGCACTCTTGGACTAGATTTTGCTTTTAACAATAATTAAAGTAAAAGCAGAAAAACAGAGTTCTGGTCATTTTACAACAAACTGAGATTTGGCTGGATTTCAAAAGAAGCAGCATGAATAATTGTGGTAGTTTCTACTTGTAACAGCTGGGGACATTGGCCTCTGCTGACCTTTTGTTGCATGTTTCACCTTCCCTCAATTCTAGTCTCATGGCTCAGTTTCCCCTCTGGTTCAAGTCAGGCCCAGGGGACTCATGCAGTTGCCCAAATCCCCCTCATGAAGTGGGCTTTGTTGCTATACGAATACCGTTCCTAACAAAAGTCCACTTTCATGGGCCTAAAACCAGGCTAAGCCCCCTTCCCGAACCCAGAAGAATCTTTAAATCCAGTCTCATAAAGAGTGCAATCCAGACTCCGTTGAAGTCCATAGCTAAACTCCCATTGATTTCAACAGAGGGTGCCTCCGCACGAGCTGCAGAAGGCTCGATCCCCCCACACCCCAGGGTGAGCTATCGCTGGCAGCATGGGGAGCAGGAAAGATGGTTGCTCCCTCCCCATGGAGCGACGGCTGCCGTCTACCAGGGGCGCCGCCTTAGAAGTCACCCGTGTGAACCGGGGGGCCACGATGGAGAGGTCGTTCTCGATGGCCGCACCATGGCTGTGGAACTCCCTCCAAGAGGAAGCTCACCTGGCTCACAGCCTGTTGACCTTTCGTTGGGCTTGTAAGACCTGGCTGTTCATGCGGGCCTTTGGGGTAGGGGGGAGTGAGGGTGGGTTTTTTGCCACTGGTTTTACCTCTTTTTGCTGTTGTTTTTATTGTTTTAGTAACCCTTCTGTGTATTTTTAATATATTATTTTTAATGTTGTGTGAGTTGTCCCGAGCTGCCATAAGGCTGGAGGGAGCAGGATAGAAGTTATTAAATAAATAAATAAATATTAAATAAATAAAGAAAGTTTGATCCAGAAAAAATGGTATTAAAAATTTGGTAAATACTGCCCTACAAGCTTCATATCTCCAGGGTTCCCTCATGGTGCTGTAGGTCATCTTTACCCTGAGCTTTTCTCCTCTAGTGTTGTCTGGTCACCTGACCTCTGTCACTTGACATCCTGCCTCCCCAAGACTTCAGTTCCCAGTGTGCCCTCAGGAGACCACCATCCCCAACGTTCTGTGTCCCCTAAGTAGCCACCACTTCTTAAAGGGTGAATACACAATTACATTCCTTCACCTCTGTGTCTTGCCCAACACCATGGCAGATTCACTGTTCTGGTGAAAGCTGGTCTGATAAACTCAGAAAACTTGGGAACCACTGGCATAAAAGGTGTGTTCTTAAATGCTTTTCAGGCTCAGACCCTTACATCCCAAACTTTGGAGAAATTGATATAGATGTGTGGAACACTTCAGTTGTAGCTCCCCTCTGCTGAAAGGGTGGTCTAAGACACCAGATTCTTCTCATTGACTGATGCGGCAGCAATAGCAATGGTGGCATCTTTTGCCATTTGATAAATGAGCCAAGAGAACCCTTAGAGGCTATGAGCCCAGTATCTAGGGCAGTGGTGGCTGTGGCCATTAACTTTTCTCTCTTGTGATTTTATCTTTTTCATTTTGTTTGAGATTGACCCTGAGCCTTGTGGCAGACTAATAGCCTATGGCAGCCGGCTTGGGAAATGAAACTTTCACCGAGATTATGGAATGCACTGAAACAACGTGTGAAAATCTGATTTGACCGGGCTGCTGAGCATGCTGGGAAGACAGAGAGAGCTTGCCAAGCAGAACCGTGGTCTTATACCCAGTATCTAGGCAATTAAAAAACTACACACCTCTAAGGCAGTAGAGCCAGAACTTCCTTCTTCAGTTCTGTACGTGAGTGGCATATGCTGCCCCTTTGAAAGACTGGCTCCATAAATTAATTGATAACCATTCGTGCTGTGTGTGAATGCTATTGGAGTTCATGGCAGCTATTGCTGAAGGATTCTAAATAGTTGCCGGGATGCCTAAATATTTTTGTTTTGTATTGAAATCTCAATAAATGAACACAATTGTGCATGATAGAAATCGCCCATGATAGAAATCTCTCCATGATAGAAATCAGTGCTTTATGTAGAAATTTCTGAATTGCAAGGCACCCAAATCTTGCCCAGCCCAGAGTTTCGCTAGCAGCTTGGCAGTAGTTTTAGGGAAAACATACAGCATGAGAACATAAACATTGCCCAATTGGATCAGGCCAATCGTCCATCTAGTCCAGTATCCTGTCTCAGTGGCCCGAACTAGATGCTTCCAAAGGAAGAGCACAAATTCAGGATATCTGTGGAACAACTCATTCCCCCATTGATCCATCCCCATGTGCATAAAATGGAATTGTGCAACCATCCTTATTTATTTATTTTTATTTATTTTATTTTAATACCCCACCCTTCCCACCAAAGACAGTTCAGTGAGTCTTACAATATCAAAATTATTAAATTAATAAAATGCAAGCATAAAACACATATAAAACAAACCAGAAATACAAAAACATAAAACACCCCCCAACCCTAGGCCATCCCCCCAACCCTTCTCCACCCCAACCTTGTCATGGACGGGCCATTATCTCCTGCAGGCCAATCTTCTAGCACACCCCCTCCAGAAGGGGAAAGGACCAGTTAGGATGGTCTGCCCTCGGAGGCTGATGGAACCCCAGNAATGGGGGGGGGATTGGGGGGGAGGGTGTTGTGGGGACAGACAGGGGGAATTTGGGGGGGAGGGTGTTGTGGGGACAGACAGTCTGGGGGGATTTTGGGAGGGGAGGGTGTCGCTCTGTGTTTGCATGATGACAAAATGGCCTCTCTACTCATGCTTGGGAGGGGTGAAGGAAAGCAGCAGCAATACATCAATGAATGCACTGCTACTTTCCTTCTCCTCTCCCAGCATGAGTAGAGAGGCCATTTTGTAAATTTGTGGTTCTACTGGTCGTGGCTACTCTTTTTTTTTTTAATGGTCCCTTCGCTGTTTCACTGTTGCTTCCTGCTGCTGCTGGAAAGTAGTTTGTGTGGACAGGCATTTGGCTGCCGGGGATAAGGTGTGGCTGCTGAGGATGATGTTGGTTGGACTCGGGGCCTGCTTTGGTGGGAATGCAGCCCCGGAAGAGGCCAAACTGTTTTTTAAAAAGGGGTCTGTGTTCTTGAACAGGCAGTTTGTTGGTGAAGCTACTAGGGATGTTGGTCTGGATGTGTCTGATTTGGTGGCAATCCATCCCTGAAACTGGCCAATTTTTTTTTTAAAGGTCTGTGTGCTTGCACAGGTGTTTGACTGCCAGGGATGCCTTTGGGGTCTTGTGGGAATGGTTTGTTTTGTTTATGTGTGGTTTTCTGGTTTTTATATGGGTTTTGTTCACTTGATGATGTGAAGTGTTAAATACTAATTCCCACCCCCACCCACCCCAACACACATGCAGCAGAGGGTGAGGGGGAATGAGTATTTAATGCCCCATGATTCAACTGAGGTTTGAAATCGTGAGATGTAACAGTTAGTCTGGTGATCTTATGGGTGTTCAAAATCCTAGAAATGTGATGTTTGTGATAAAATTGAGGCTTTGAAATCGTGAGATGTAACTGTTAGTCTGGTGATCTGCCTGTTTTAAAACCTGGCAGAGAAGGTGAATATAACCTGCCTAACTGAAATTGCTGAATTAAGTAATGTAATGTCCATCCAATGTTAACCCTGGGAATGCCTTGCTTTTGGCTGGGTTATGCCCTGGCTCCGCCTACCGTATCCCTGGCTCCGCCTACCGTATCCCTGACTCTGCCTACTGTATCCCTGGCTCCGCCCCTAGGCTAGGCTCTGTCCCTAGGCCTGCAGTGTGTGGGCCGGGCTGGCCTTACTTCCCCAGTGCCCCTCCAACATCAAAACCCACCAGCCGCCACTGCAAAGGATGCAATCCTGTCCTCAGTGAAATTAATATTGCATCTCCCATTGATATTAAGAACATAAGAAGTGCCATACTGGGTCAGACCAATAGTTCATCGAACCCAGCACCCTGTCTCCCACAGTGGCCAATCTCAGTAGCTGGGGAGAAGTACCCAAACGGTCACAATGGGCAATCCATTCCCTGTTGCCAACTGCCAGCTCGCAACAGTAAGAAGTGACATCCCCTCAACCTACTTGACTAATAGCTGTTAATGGGACTACTCTCCAAGAACTTATCCAATTCCTTTTTAAATCCCAGCTATACTACTGGCTTTGACAACATCCTCTGGCAACAAATTCCACAAGTTAATTGTGTGTTGAGTAAAAAAAACCAACACCTTTCTTTTATTTGTTTTAAACCTACCACCAGTTAGTTTAATAGAGTGCCCCCCTAGTTCTATTACTATTTGAGAGGGTAAATAACTGTTCCCTTTTTACACATTCCACACCACTCATGATTCTATAAACTTCTATTATATCCCCTCTCAGTCATCTCTTCTCCAAGCTGAAGAGCCCCAACCTATCAAGCCTCTTTGTATGGGAGTTGTTCCATATCCTTGATAATTTTTGTTGCCCTTCTCTATACCTTTTCTGTTTCTACTATGGCTGTTTTTACATAGCCACCACAGGGTGGGGGTGGGGTCCATGATCATGCCAGCGGTGCACGCACAGTGGGTTGGGGGAGGGTACATATGGATGCACACACATCCCCCCACCCATCTGCATGCCTGGAGCAAACTCAATTTTTGCTGGTTGCTCTGTGCGTGTTGATGAGTGAGGGTGTTTGGTGGGAGCACACACACACACCGCATACACACCTGCTGCATCCTTCACACGAGACTCACCGACTCACGAACACCCAGAAGTCTGGGTGTTCATGAGTGGGTGCGTCTTATGTAAAAAAGTCCTTTATCTTTTTTTGAGATGGGGTGATCAGAAGTGCACACAACATTCAAGGTGCAGTTGCACTATAGATTTATATAGAGGCATTATGATATTTTCAGTTTTATTCTCTATCCCTTTACGAATAATTCCTAACATTGCTTTTTTGACCTCCGCCACACATTGAGCTGAGGATTTCAATTTATTTATTTTATTTTAAAAATGAAATACCACACCCCTCCTGCTTCAGGCAGCTCATGGCGGCTTACATTCCAATATAAAACAATAGATGACAACAACCCTATGTAAAAAATCCCTTTTGCTCCCCCATCTCAACCTCCCCACCTTATCCTACCCATCCCCTCCACCAAACACCTAGCAGAACAACCAGGTCTTACACTGCCACCGGAAGGTGAGCAGATCCATGCAGAGACAGACCTCTGCCGGAAGGGAGTTCCACAGCAGTGGAGCGGCCGAGAACGCCCTCCTCACAGTGGCCACCCGACAAAAATGCAGGACCTCCAGGAAGGCGCCCCCAGACAACCGCAGAGGCCACCCCAGGGTATGGGGGATGAGGCGATCCCTCTGGTAGGTAGGATCCAGACCATTTAGGGCTTTAATACGTCAGCATCAGCACCTTGAATCGGGCCCGGAAGACTATAGGCAGCCAGTACAGTGGACAAAGAACCAGAGTAATGTGCTTACAATGACCCACCCCCGTAAGCAGATGGACCGCTGCATTCTGCACTAGATGCAGCCTCCAGACCGTCACCATGGGCAACCCCACATAGAGCACATTGCAGTAGTCCAGTCTCAAGGTAACAAATGCATGGATGGTGGTGGCAAGGTCTTGATCTGAAATATATGGCTGGAGCCATCTTAACAGATGTAATTGGCAAAAAACACTCCTATCCACAGCCGCCACCTGGACATCCAGGCACAGCTGGGGATTCAGGAGCACCGCAAGGCTACGAGCCTGAAAGGCCAAGGGAGGGCGAATCCCATCAACCATGGGCATCCCACCCTCACCCAGATCACTGACTCTGCCAACAAACATCACCTCTGTCTTATTAGAATTCAGCCTCAGTCAACTCAGCCTCATTCAGTCCCCCACAGCTGACAGACATCAGGAAATCACTGAGACTGCTGGGCCTGGGTTGGATGAAAAGGAGAGGTAAAGCTGGGTGACACCGACCCCCAAACCTGTGCACAACCTCCCCAGCAGCTGCATGTACACATTGAACAGATGGGGGGGGGGGGGGCAGAATAGAACCCGGCAGGACCCTACAGGAAAGGACCCTGAGGGATGATGAACAATCCCCCAGTACCACCCACTCAGATCTTCTGGCTAGGAAAGAATGGAACCATTAATTTTATTTATTAATTAAAATATTTGATACCCCACCCCTGCCACCTATAGTGGCCCAGGACGGTTTACAAAGTGGATATAAATTACATAAAATACATACAAATATATAAACAATACAAATTCAACAATCAATATTAAAACAACCAGTCCAAGAACATATTTCCCCCCCCCTCCTAACCCATACACCCCTCACCCTACTCCCTCACCAAACATCTGCTGAAAACAGCCAGGTTTTACAATGTTTCCGGAAGGAGAGAAGATCCGGGGATAGGTGGATATTGACCGGGGGGCGGGGGGCGATCCACAGCCGTGGGGTGGCCACCAAAAATGCCCTCCTTACCATCACCAGGTGAACCTGGGGGCTTGGAGGAGGGTACCCCCGACTGACCGCAGGGACGATCCAGAACCCAGGGAGTGAGGCGGTCTCGCAGATAGGTGGGGCCCAGTCCATGAAGGGTTTTATAGGTGAGAACCAACACCCTGAATCAGGCCCAGAAGACTATAGGCAGCAAGCGCAGAACTGGTGTTATATGCTCATGGAGATCCATCCCTTTCAGGAGATGGGCTACCGTATTCTGCACCAGCTGCAGTCTCCGAGCCGTCACAATGGGTAGCCCCACGTAGTGCATTGCAGTAGTCCAGCCTCAAGGTGATGAAGGCATGGATGACAGTGACCAAGTCTGAGTCTTAGATATACGGCCATAACCAATGGACCAGGTGTAATTGACAAAATGCACTCCTTGCCACAGCTGCCACCAGGACATCCAGGTGGAGCCGTGAGTCAAGGAGCACTCCCAGACTACTAACCTGAGGGACTAGAGAGGGGCAAACCTCATCAATGACAGGAGTCCCCCACCCCCATGCCTCCATTCTCACCCACTAGCATCACTTCCATCTTGTCAGGATTCAGTTTCAGATGACTCACCCTCATCCAGTCCCCCACAGCCGCCACACACTGTGTAAGCACCAAGACTGCCAGGCCTGGATCAGTTGAAAATGAAAGGTACATTTGGGTGTTATCAGCGTATTGATGACACCAAACACCGAATCCCCTGAGAACCTCGCCTTAGGGCTGCATGTACATGTTGAACAGGAGAAGGGACAGAATAGATCCTTGCAGCACCCCACAGGTAAGATCGCGGGGAGATGAAGAAAAGTCCCCCAGGACCACACACACAGTTCTTCTGGCCAGAAATGAGCTAAACCATTCAAGAACAGTACCGCCCACCTCGACCCGGTCCCGCAGTTGGGTCACCAACATCTCGTGGCCAACTGTGTCAAAGGCCGCTGATAGATCTAACAAAATCAGCAGGGTTGAACGCCCCTGGTCCAACTTATGGTGCAGGTCATTGACCAAGGCCACAAGTGCAGTCTCAGTACCATAACCCAGCTGGAAGCCGGACTGCGAGGGATCCAGAAGACCAATGCAGCCCAGATGCTCCTGAAGCTGTCCTGCCACTACCCGTTCAATAATCTTCCCTAAAAAGGGAAAGTTAGAGACCGTCCAATAGCTGGCAAGGGAATCAACATCAAGCGATGCTTTTTTGAGTAGGGGCTGGACCACTGCCTCCTTGAGGCGGTCTGGCACTGTGTCCTCCCTAAGGGAGACATTGATCACCTTGGCCACCAATAGCCCTAATGTCTCCCGACTGACCTTAACCAGCGAGGATGGGCACGGGTCCAGTTCACAAGTCGCAGCCCAAACAGCTCCAAGCATATCCCCTGCATCGGTGGTTGAGACTGACGGAAAATGATCCCACAAAACTGAACAAGTTGAAGCATCTATAACCCCAGTTCCCCTACCACCTCAACCACAGAATTGAAGTCATGTTGAATGTGAACAATTTTCTCTGCAAAATAGTCAAGAAACATGTCACAGCAAGCACTGGATGACTCCAGTTCCAGGAGGAGACAGGCTGGACCGACCAGACCTCTCACCACCCAGAAAAGCTCAGCCAGGCGCGACTTTGCCGATACTATGATGCAGTATACTGCATTAGTACTGCAGTACTGCACAGCCATACCATTGAAGAATGGTCCTGCCCACCCCAGCTAAGTCCTACAGGCAAGTGACCAACACCTCATGATCAACTGTGTCAAAAGCCTCTGACAGGTCCAATAGAATTAGCAGGGTCAAATTGTTTAACTCCACCCACAGATCAACAACGAAAGCCACATGTACAGTCTCAGAGCCATAACCCATACGAAAGCCAGACTCTGAAGGGTCCAAGAAACCAATGCGATCTGGATGCACCTGGAGCTGCTGAGCCACCGCCTATTCAATAACCTTCCCTAAAAAGGGAAGGTTAGAGACAGGCCAATAACTGGTGGGAGAACCAACGTCAAGCGATGGCTTCTTGAGCACGGGCCAGATCACAGCCTCCTTTAGGTGACCCAGTACCCTGCCCTCCTGCAGGGAGGTGTTGATTACCCCAGCCAGAAACGGCCCCAGTGTCTCCTGGCTGACCTTCATCAGCCAGGATGGGCAAGGATCTAATTCATACGTAGTGGCTCTGACAGATCCAAGCACATCCTCTGAATCATCAGGCAACATCAACTGAAACTGAGCTCACAAACATGGCAAGACCCTCTAACTCTGTCACTGCCTCAGAAAATGTAAATGTTTATTTTTTGCGTGACCAAAGGTCGTTGCATAGGAAGTATTTATTTATTTATTTATTTATGTTATCAATTTATATCCCGCCCCTCCTGAAAACAGTACAAATCCAACAACATAGATTTCCAAACAAATAACGAATATCCAAAAACCGGAATGAATAATAATGATAAATAATTAACAATTATTCAATTAAAACCCCACATTTTAACATGTGCTAAAATAAAATGAACATTTGCTAATCAAACGTCCCTACAAATCAGTTTGCAATACCATATAATTTAGCAATTTATAGTTGGCAAATGATATTTGGGAATAATATTTAGGAACGATATTTGGGAATTCCACATCATGTCCATTTCTTAATCCGTGGTTTAGATACCCACAGAAATTATTATTCATCCAAAGGGCAAAAATTCAAAAAAAATTATCTCCATTTGAAAGCCTCTACCAGAAAGGCTGATACTGCGTTAGAAATTTCGATAGTAGAATCAGACAGGAATATTATTGTCAGCTCAAAAACAGTCCTACCCAGAAATTTCAATAAAAAGGAGTTTAAATATTTGTCTCGAAGCTTTTCATAAAGATGGCAAGCAAACAGTACGTGCCCCACTGTCTCTGCCTCCTGCTCATCAAATGGGGAAAGCCTTTGAGCAAAAGGCAAGCCAGAGCACCTGCCCTCCAAGATTTTTGAAGGGAGGGCATTCATCCTGGCACATAAAAATAAGTACAACCGTCTAATCAAGTAAGCTCTAGATGGGTATACAGCAATTTCTCTAAAATTTAAGGTTAGGTATTTATAATGCACTAACGAAGTGAATGAGAATACTGCTGTGTAGTCACTGCCTCAGAAAAGGCAGAGTCAAAGCCCTGGTGAACGCAAGTGATTTTATCTGCAAAAACACTACAGGCCTCATTAATCATGCAGAAGCCAACTCACAAATTCTAAACATCCTGACTTAGGATAGTAAGTACTGCCTGCTGTCATTCTCATCGTAACCAAGCCAAGTACGTGCACTTGAGACCTCGCATCTTCATGAATGTTAGACCCCTTGTCTCTCCCTCTGTTCCCCTTCCTAAGTCTCTCCCCAGCTCCTGTCTCTCAGATTGTAAGCCCTAGGGGCAGGGACCGTGTCTATTTTATTACTTTGTAAAGTGCCAGGTACACTGCTGGCGCTATATAAATGTTTGTTAATAATAATAATAATTAAATGACACCAGAGACTGAATCCTCTCCTCTGGCTTGCACCTTATATTAACAACATATTGTTTGCTGCCATAAATGATGTGGTTATTATTCACAATCCAACTTCAAATCATTCATAGATCCTCCTGATGCAAACTCATCATAAGAAGTTTAAACTGAACATTTTCCAAATGTCTTGAAATGTTAAAAAAGGCAACAAACAAGGTAATCAGACTCAATCTCTGCTCATCTAGTATCTCCAATCTCCCTAGTTTGTCTACTTAACATTTGCTTTCCTTAGTTCTGAATTTACACATGACCTCCATTTTCACTCTGGGTCCCAGCTTTTCTTGCAGCTTGTACGTGGAGAGTTGCTGTACTTATGAGTTCATTCCTATGATTTGTCAGTTTGGTTTATGTATTTTACCATGATGGAACAATTAGTAGTTAATGGGCATGCTTCTTGTTTTGTAATAGGCAGCAGAGCCTTAATTGAAAATATGCTAATTTTGAAACAGAATGTTATATTTAGAGATGGAAATGCATTTAGACCAGTCAATTCATTAAAACCAATTGCATGAATTCTCAGAGATAAGCTCTGCTGGCAAATAAGTTAGGTGGGCTACATCTCTATCAGTTTATTCTGGGGAACAAACTTACTGAACATCTGCTGTGGGCATATCTTCGTGCCAATGAGCATCCTCCCTGAGATTCCTTTTTAATATACATCAAGTGAATTGTAATCTCCACTTTAAAAACAACAACAACAAACCACGTTTTAGTTGTAAACCAGGAGTGGGGAACCCTTATCTTATGGGCCAAATACAGCCTGTGGATGGAAGAAGTGCACTTAGTGGGAAGGGAGTGGAGATAAGAGCATGCGCTTGAATATAGGGAATGGAAAACCTTCTCTTCTCCCGACACCTCCTCAGACCCTCAAATTCTATCTGGCCCACAGAGCTTGTCATAATTTTCAAAGTGTCCTGCATCAAGGAAAAAGTTCTTCTCTTCTGATGTAAACTTTTTAGGATAGTGACAATGAACAAAATATTCAAAAGCATCCAAGACACATTTTCAAATGTGATTGACTCTCAGTGGTACTTTTGAAAATGGGACTTTTAAGACTTAAATTTCTTGAGGCTACACTCCTGAAGCCACTTATTCTGGAGTAATCCCATTCCCATGGACCTCAAGGAAACTACAGAAAAATAAATTGTTTGAGGATTGGGCATCAGAAATTTTTGTAATTTTTGTAAGTTTTTGTAAGTTTTAAGAGCATGTAGCACATGGAACCTCTGTTGTGGTTTTGAATGCTACCGCGGTAGAAACAAAATAGTCAGGTTTGTCGATGCACCCCCCCCAAAGAAGACGAGGGCACCTTGAATGGGTTTAAATGCCTGCACTCTTTATTGAACCAAACAAAAGGGGGAAGGGGTAACCCTCCCACTTCCCCCTTTTAACTGGGGTCCTATCCATCTCCTATCTCTAACTGTTACCCATTCCACAGGAGGTTCCTTTCTGACACCCGGAACTAACTGGTCTACCTGGCAGCCTCATTAATATCATCGGGTTAAGCCTGAGGGAATCCTCCTGTGCCCTAACTACCCCAACTTTGTCAACCTACTCCCTACCCCGACCGCCGGGTTTCCCCGGGCCGGAGCGGGTTGTTCGTATCTGCCCCTTTTGCCCCTGAGGGCGGGGTTTAAACAACAACAAGGGTGAAGGCACCGTAACCCACTGTTTGGTACATGGTCCTCCCAGCAGGTCTGGCCGCTCGCCTCTCACCCTTGGGCTGACCGTACAGTGGGCCGCACTGAGCAGCTATGCATGGCCTCTGCCCATCCCTTAAGGAGATGTTTCTATTCAATACTATGCTATCAACTACAACGTTTAACCATTGGCCTGAACTCAG
>QEPC01002394.1:945108-973784 GCA_003113815.1 Sphenodon punctatus | reverse complement strand
CCCCCCCCCCCCCGTTTAATCAGTTAGCTGCCAGGGCCTTCTGACGATCCATCGTTTTGAGTCCATAGCTCAAGAGGACACATTCCAGCGAAAGGCAAGTTTACCCAACTCATGCAATTTATGCAAATGTATGTATAGTTATGTGCATTTATGCACATTTTAATCAATTAATGAATTGGTTAATTGACAAAAAGACCTAATCGATTAATCAACTAAAATTTCTAATTGGGCTGCAGCCCTATGTATAAACAAACCTAATATTTGATCCCAAAGGAGGAAGAGTCCAAACTAGTAATACCATAAGCCCCATTTTCCAGGCCCAGATTTCCAATCAACTTTGCAGATATAAAACGATCTCCTTTTCATCTTGTGCTGAATAGGGTGATTCTGCTGACAGTGTGGTTTGTAGGGAAAGAAAACCGGTGCCCGCTGTGACTAGAGGATGCTTTCTTCTTTTCTCTCCCCATTTACTTTGTGTTAAGGATCTGTGACTTTTCAGTTAGCATAGCCTGTGATGTAGTCTCCAAGCCTGAAATCTCTGTCCAGTCTGCCTTTATTTTTAAAATGAAAATAACAGTTAAAATACGCTCTCTCAAAACTCTCATATGGGAGCAAATCTGCCGACAGTTCCCTCCATCAAGCTGTGAATAATGGCAAATCCTTACTTGACGTAGACAGAGAGAGGACGTAAATGGTGCAACAATGCTGTGCCATTTGCCATATGCATTCAGAGAGACAGCTCTGCCTAGCTGCCCACACCGTGACCCAAACAACAAAGCTACCCACTGAGAAAAATATATGTATAAAGTACGGCCTACTCTTCATAGCTTGTGTCTTTCTTTCCTCATGCATCTCCTCCCAAAGGACAACCAAGTGACCTGATGCTTGAAGGCAGAACATCCTACTGCTTAGAAAATGCATAATTGTAAATCTTTATCTGTAGACAACCCATGCAGTATAAATATTGTACTAGGACCCTGGGAACTTTTTTTTAATCACAACCGGCATTCACCTCATGGAGATAATGGGCAGAATTCATTTATTTATTTAGATTTAGATTCTGCCTTATCCCCTAAGGCTCAGGGTGGCTTACAATAAATACATAAATAAAAATACATAGACAAATATTCCATAATCAAAAAACCTCCAGTTTACAACGAGAGTTAAGGCTCTTGCAAATTCAGTCATGCAATAAGAAGCAGAGAAATTGGAAGTTAAGGCTCCCGCCTTGACGTACGTGCCATGTAAGCAGTAAAGACGTTGTACCGTCTCACATATTGTGCTCGCTTACAACTTAGACTCCACGCACCCACACTTTGCCTTAATCTTTCAGCCCCAATCCTCTTCCTCTGCAGGTTGGGGGCAACACTGAAGCTGGCGACAGGAGGGCGCCAGCTGGCCCCTCACCCCCTCGGGAAAGCTAACCCTCTCTTTTAACCAGTAGTCCCCCATTGACCTCCCAGAGAACTTAGAAGTCGTAGCTCCCACACCCCCTCCCCATCTAACCTATGGGGAACCTAACAGGAAACAAGTTGTGTGTGTGTAATGACAAAAAACAAACAGGACATGAAGTGGAATAACAGGCTATAGGGAGTCAAAGGATAGGGAGTCAGCTGTGGTAAGTGACTGAAATGATACAAGTGATCCCACAGGTATCCCATTAGTCTTCTGAATGATTTATTTCACTCAGAACTTTGTAAATTTTCTAATTACTCTTTGTCATTCCACCCACTAACTTCCTCCTGCACACTCTTTGTATTTTTCCTCTCTCACCATTTCACTTAGTTCATTTGGTGCCTTCCTTATTATTTCACACTCTCTTGTCTTCCCTCTGTACTCCCAAAGATCCAGCTGTGTTGTATTCTTTGATGGTCACTTAATGTTGCAAGGACAATAACATTTCTTTAGAAATTGGCATTGCTGTTGCCTCCATTTCTTCCAATTGCCATTCCATTTTATTCATTTTACAATATGTACCCAACTAAACGTTTTTATGAAACATTTGTATACCACTGTACACAGCTTCAGTGTCGTCAGTGTGCTCTGCTGTCCCATTCTCCCAAACCCAAATGAAAGGATAAAGGGAAAGGCGGGGGTGAGGGGCCAGCTCACGCCCGCCTGTCCCCAGATTCAGTGTAGGGATGTGCGAACAGAACACAGTTCGGACGTTTGGTCGTTCGGTCTGAAACCCAAGTTCGGGTTCAGTTGTTTGGTTTGCCGGGTTCGAAAATCCAAAAATAGCACTAATTATGCTGATACCGAAATCGAGTATTTTTTTGTTTGTCTCGGTATCATTTGGCCCTGAACCCACCCCTGGTCTCCACCCCTGGTGCCAGGAAGTCTGCTCCTCAGCTGCCTCCCCCTTCCAGACATGTTTTTCCCGCCCCTGAACACATCCAGACTCATCCAAACTTTTCAGAACTGTTTGGCCGTTTGAATGTTCGGTTCAGACGTTCAGTTCGGTCGTCTGAACAGGACGAGTTCGGCCCAAACTCTGAACATCCGAACCGTGTTTGCAGATCCCTACTTCAGTGTTATCCCAACCTGAAGAGGACTGGGGCTGAAAGACGAAGGCACAGTGTGGATGTGTGGAACCTAAGTTGTAAGCGAGCACGATATGTGAGACTGTACAATGTCTTTACTGCTTGCATGGCACGTACGTCAAGGAAGGAGCCTTAACTTGCAATTTCCATGCTTTTTATTGCATGATTGAATTTGCAAGAGCCTTAACTCTTGTTGTAGAAGGGAGGTTATTTGATTATGGAATTTCATGACTTTTTGTAAAGGATATTGCCCCCCACCCACTTCCGTCTTATCCCCCCCTCCCACCCGGCACCCCCTTGATCCTTCTTAAACTCAGTTTCCATAAACCCTCTTTTTAAACTCAGTTTCCATAAACCCTCAGTTTCCATAGGCTAACATTCAATTTTCTAAATGTCACAACATAAAGACTGTTCCGTTCTGCACCCCCCTGCTCCCTTCTTACCCCTCCCCACCTGTCCTAATCTGCCCTCCTCCCTTCTTACCCCCTCCCACCCAGTTCTGATCTGCCCCTGCCGTGCTCCCTTCTTCTCCCCCTCCCCCTGATCTGCACCCCTTGCTTCCTTCTTCCCCCTCACCAACCCCTATCTGTCCCCCCGTTCCCTTCCCCCAAGTCCCGATCTGCACTCCCCTGCTCCCTTCTTACTCCCCTCCCCCCATGGTCCCAATCTGCCACCCTCCCTCCCTGTCCCATTATGCACACACATACCGATCTCTTCTTCCCCCCTCCCACCTGTTTCCAATCTCCCTTTTTACCCCCCTCCCACCTGACACTTCCTGCTCTCTCTTAAACCCCCTTTTTAAACTTTCCCTTGAACATCCATAAACATATATATGGCATGGATGGACGACAGAAACTCAGCCCCTGCTCTTGTCCTCCTCACCCCATGACATAATTTGCATACACCATGGCTTCCATAGGCTAACAATCAAAAACGGTCCCGATCTGCACCCCTCTGCTCCCTTCTTACCCCTCCTCCAACCCTGTCCCTATCTGCCCCCCCCCCCATGCAGCCTTCTTACCCCATAGTCATAGTCATAGTGTTGGGTAATTTATCCTCTACCTGGACCAGCTACTAAAGGAAAGATTACATGCCCATTGTAGGTCATTGGCTTTTTTTTTTTTAAAGGCCAAATACGGGATTTTTGCCACTAGTTGAAATTGGTCTGAGAACAGGGCATGAAAGAATAGGGCATGCACTTAAACCAGTGAGAACAAGGCACACAAGAATGTGCATGCAGTCAGAGAAACACTTTTGGCAAGGCTGTGACGAGTAAGAATAAGGATAATTTTAGTAGTTTGAAAACATTATTATTATTATTATTATTATTATTATTATTTATTACACCAGCAGTGTACCTGGTGCTGTACATCAACGGTTATAGACACGTCTCTGCCCCCAGGGGACTTAGAATCTAAGAGACAAAGGAGGAGGAGACAAGGGAGAGGTGAACATCGGGAGAGACAAGAGTACATTCATGAGGCTGAGAAATAGTAGGCGCATGTACTTCCCTTAGTTACAGGGAACTGGATTCTAAGTGAGCAGGAAGAGGAATCAGTTTCACTCATGTTGAGCTAGGGAAGGCCTGACGGAAGAGGTAAGTTTTCAGGAGGGATCTAAAGGTTGAGAGGGAGGAGAGCGAACGTATCAGAACTACATCCCCACTCCTTTTCTGTCCTTGGGGTTTTAAAATGGCCACTGCCGCCAGCCACTGCTGTGGAGTGTCTCCCTGATGGGCTGGTGGGGATTTTGCATGTAGGAGAGAGAATGAGGGTGGGGGATTTGCTTTCCCTTGGGCACATGCAAGTATAGAGTCAGAGAGTCACAGGGCTTGAAGGGACAACAAAGGTCATCTAGTCCAGCCCCCTGCACCACTGCAGGACCTGCCACACCCCAACCCTCTGCATAGAGAAATCCCACCAATAACTAGAAGTAGAGACTGGGACCAACCAGAGCTCACTGATGCCTGAAATAACAGGAAATAATTTAGAAAAAGAAGAATCCAGATGTCCCAAACAGGTGAGCCACACCCACGGAGCAGGGAAAGGCAAAAAATCCACAGTCAGCTGCCAAAGTGCCCGGACAGAAAATGCTTCCTGACCCCAAATATGGCAATCAATTCGACCCTGAGCATCTGCACGGGCCCCACCAGCAAGGCACCTGATATACAATACCCAGGCTTCAGAATGCCCCGACAATCCGATCTCCAGCTGTAGACAACAGTGATGCTGCAGGAAGAAAAGGGTGCGGGGAAACCAACACCACTTCATCCTGTAGCATCAAATAATCAAAACTCCTCACAAGAAATATGCCATAAATTTATCCAACTCCATTTTGATTTCTCCTGAAAAGTATCTGACAGGATTTGATGGTGGGGCTCTGTGGGGGCTAGGTCTTCCCTTCAGTTTACTTTGTTATTGCTCCACTGATCATTGCATTCATGTGATACAGTGTAGATGAAGAACTGCGGACAGAGAATCTATGACTTTGTGTGAATCCATGAGAGGATCCTCCTACCTCACAGTTCTTAGCAGTAGTATACCAACAGCTCATGAACCTCCATTCCCCCCAGAAGAAACAAAATGTGTTTCAGAGATTGTCTCCGTTTTTATTAACTAGCTTGGAGTTCTTTCTGACCAGAAGCAATGTGGTCCACATTTATTACCTACTATAAAATCAGTCAAAACAGAAACTCCTATGTAATCAGCATAACCACAGAGAATGTCGTCAATAAAACAAAATCACTCTTCTCTTAATTCTCAGTCAGCCAATGTGTGAATTACCTGGCAACTGCACGCGCCATTAGCTGAAGTATAATGATTAGTTAATGGTGTCTGGCATTGCAGGTTACAGTTTTACAATTATATTCAAGTATTCAGCATTTGATTTCTCCTGAAGATGATTCTTCACAACGAATTCTGAACAGCATTAGGGGAGATCATGTTTGTTGATCTGGGTGAGATCATTCAAAGGTTTGGGGTAAAGTGTTATCAATATGCTGATGACATTTGAACCAGATCCTGCAGTCTCAGTGCTTACCTGATGCCTGGTTGCTGTTGGGGACTTGATGAGGGTGAGTCAATTGAAGCTGAATCCTGATAAGAGTGAGGTGATGATGGTTGGCCAGTCTTGTGACTTGTAGGGGATTAGGACTCCTGTTACTGCTGGAGTCTAGCACCTTCTGGTCAATCAGGTTCTCAGCCATGGAATGCTTCTGGATCCTTCAGGTTGCAGCAGGGTCCAGGAGCGCTTTTCACCAACTCCATCTGGTGAGAAGGCTGTGGCCTTTTCTTTCTGACTTGGATCTGACCACTGTCATCCATGCTTTCATCACCTCAAGGCTAGATTACTGCAATGCGCTCTATGTGAGACTGCCCTTGATGTCTGCTCGGAAGCTACAGCTGGTTCAGAACACCACAGCTCAGCTCTTTTCAGAAACGAGTCTCAGGGAGCACATTACACCAGTGATCTGAAGTCTGTACTGGATGCCTGTAATCTTCCAGGCACAATTCAAGGTGCTGGTGTTGACCTTTAAAGCCCTAAATGGTCTGGGCCCCACATATTTGAGGCAGTTGAAGTAAGAGGGTAGGCAGTTAGAGCGCAGGTGGTGCTCAACTTGCACTGAATCTGACCAATTTTGACATAAATAGTTGTTGAAGGACTATGCCGTGGCTGTGATGGTGGCAAAGAAAGCTTTCGTCTCCACTATAATAGTGTCTCCAAAGTCATGTCCAGCAGAGCTGTTCCGGGTGGTGAGGGGCCTGGTTAACCCAGTCTGTAGGGATGGGCGAACGCGGTTTGGAAGTTTGGAGTTCGGACCGAACTCGGTCTGTTCGGTCAACCGAACCGAACTTCTGAACCAAACTCGAATTTCAAACTGAACCGAATCGAATTTCTGAACTCAATTCTGTTCGCCCATCCCTAGTGGCAACACACACAAAAAAACCTGGTTTTGAATGGCCGAACTTGGTTCGGAAGTTCGGAATTCAACCGAACTTGATCTGTTCGGTCAACCAAACCGAACTTCCAAACCGAACTCAAATTTCAAACCGAACCAAACCGAATTTCCAAACTCAAATTTCAAACCAAACCAAACCAAATTTCTGAACTTGTTCTGTTCGTCCATTCCTACCAGTCTGTCTCTTCCAGAAAATGGAGTCATCCAAAGCCCACTGTGACATTTTTATTAATTACTTTGCAGACAAAATCGCTCATATTCACCATGACTTGGGCGCTGCCATTTCATCTGCAGAATCAGAGTTTGGGTTTATGTAAGTTCAGACTTGTCCTGTTTATCTGTATCATTTTCAGTTGGTATCACCCACTGATACTAGGGAGGTGCTTGGGATGATGAGGGCAACCAGTCGTGAATTGGATCCTTCCCCATCTGTGTTGGTGAAAGCCAGCCGGAAGACGTTAGGGCCGTTGTTGTCTGGGGTTGACAGTGCCTCCCTTTGGGAGGGGAGGGTGCTGGATGCCCTTAAAGCAGTGGTAGTCCACCCCCTGCTTTAAAACTCTGGATGGTGATGCCACAGCCAGCTATCCGCCTGTTTCTAGCCTTCCCTCTTTAGGGAAACTTGTTGAACAGGTGGTTGCCCAATGACTCCGGAAAAATCTCAATGCTCTGGGATTCCTGGACTGATTTCAGTCAGATTTTCATCCTGGGTATCACACAGAGACTGCGCATGTGACTTTGGTTGATGACCTGCGCTTGGAGATGGACAAGGGGAATTCTACCTTGTTGATCTTGTTAGGCCTTTCAGTGGCCTTTGATACAGTTGATCATGAGGTAATGTTGACATGATGGCGGAACCTGGTGGGGGTGCACAGGACCGCTCTTGAGTGGTTCCGCTCTTTACTGTCAGGGAAGTTTGCGGGCTTCGAGTGCTTTTGGAACCCTTGCTGCGTCTGGATTGTCCGGTGGTGGTAGTGGCCAGGAGAACCTTCCACCAACTCCTTCTGGTGAGAAGGCTGCGGTCTTTTCTTCCTGATTCAGCTTTGGCCACTGTCATCCATGCTTTCATCACCTTGAGGCTAGATTACTATAATGTGCTCTGTGTGGGGCTGCCCCCGATGACTATTTGAAAGCTGTTGGTGCAGAATGTGGTGGCTCTGCTCCTTTTGGGGACGAGTCACCGGGAGCACATCACACCATTGCTCCAAAGTCTGCACTGGCTGCCTATAGCTTTCTAGGCATAATCCAAGGTGCTGGTTTGATCTTTAAAGCCCTAAATGGTCTGAGTCCCACATATCTGAAAGACCACCTATTCTACCATGTCCTTTTGCAGCCCCTATGGTCAGCCAGGGACGCCCTCCTGTGGGTTCCATCTGTTACCCTTTTCTGTGGAGTGGAGGTGCGCAGGAGGGCGTTCTCAGTTGCTGCCCCCGTTTTGTGGAACTCCCTTCCCCAAGAGGTTCGTTTGAGCCCAAGCCTGGGCATTTTCTGGAGGCGTTGAAAAACCTTTTTTATTTGAAAGAGCATTTGGCAGGCAGGGATAAATAGGGCTTAGGTGGGTTTCTGAGAAGGGTTGTAGGGGAGGGAGGGAGTTTGAGGAGAGGGATGTGTGTTTTTATTGTTGAATTTTACTGTTTTTGATGGATTGTGATGAGCTGCCCTGAGCCTGGTGGGAAGGGCAGCCTATCTGAAGGCCCTTCCCAATGGAACTACCCTGTTCCATTGCGCCTCCTGCGGCCGGCCAGCCAGGAGTGCCCTCTTGCAGATCTGATCTGCTTCTCTTGTTCATAGGACAGGAGGACGTTCTCTGTCACTGTGGAACTCCCTTCCCGCAAAGGTTCATATGAGCCCGGGCCTAAACATCTTCCAGAGGCGGTACAAAACTTTTTTCCCCCAAAAAAAGCATTTGGCGGGGGTGATAGGGTTGATTACGGTTTGGGGGGTGAAGGTGGGGTGGAGGAGTTGGAGAGGGTTGAGGGAAAAGGTTATTAGGGAGGTTGCTTTTTGTTTTTTAAAATGTTTAATGATGTTTTATATATTTGTAAGCTGCCTTGAGCCATTTGGGAAGGGTGGGGTAAAAAAATTTTTTAAATAAAATAAATATATGTGTTTTGTGGTGTTTTCCTTTTGCAGTGGGAACAGTTTCAAAGGGGGTGTGATGAGAAAATTATGAAGTCCTGCACAGCGAAAAACCCAGTACATGGGGTATTTGATAATAGGTTTTATGCACTGGCTTTTGGGTTTACTCATCAAATCCAAATCGCTTAGCTCTAATATAGAAATGTTTCAGGTATGTGGAGATACTTATCATAAGGTTTGGCCAGCTTAGCTGAAAATGTGAGCTGTGATTAAAATAAACATAGATCATCTGTGTAATGACCTAATATCGATTTGTGGACCTAATGTGAGTTCATTGGAATCAGTCGGAGTCTTTTGGCTTGCTTGGGATCTATTCTGAATGCACTTAGGAGCATGTATTTATAAAAGCAAAATAAATATCAAGGTCTAGACCAGAGGTTCTTAACGTTTTTCCAGTCACAAGCACTGGAACGATGTAAGTGACCATTTGGGAGCACTGCATAATTTGCATGAATGATTTGCATAAATATGCATAGATTAAGGCCCTTTTTACATGGGCCTCTTCCACTCACGAACACGAGAAATCTGCATGTTCATGAGTGGGCGTGATCCATGTGAAGGACGCAGCGTGCGTGTGATGAGTGGGGGTGCATGCGCGCTCCCGCCTAACATGCATCCCCCCTCACCGGAGCACCTGGGGGAAATAGAGGTTGATCCGTGCATGGGGGTGAGTGGGGGATGAGTGGGGATGCGTGTGCAGCCATGTGCACGCCCCACCCCCTCACCGCTCATGCACCGGCACGCTCACGCACCCCCCACCTGGCGGCGCCATGTAAAAACGACCTTAGCGTCCCTTCTCCAATTAACTCAGTCCAAAGGAGGCCTGTTTCCAAGTGCTCCCGAGCACTACTGAGAGCTGGCTTGGAGAGCGCTTTCACACATTGCTTGAGCACTCTGATGCTTCCAAGCACCAGGCTGAGAATCCCTGGGCTAGACTCTGCTCTAGCTTATGTAGTTCAAAAAGGAAGGGAAAAAATGCAAGGAGTTTTAATAGAACTGACGGTCTGAAGGGGACATCAAGAGTCATCTAGTCCACCCTCTGTAGACAAGCTGGATTTACTCTGCCTAAACCAGGGGTGGGAAACCTTTTCTCTCTTGCAGGTCACTTGAAAAATAGGACAAGCTCTGCACCCCAAATAGGAGCTGGAGGGAAGGGCGCTTAAGATTACGTATCTATGCCATGGATCCATGCCCTGTCGTTGAATGCATGCCCTCATCTCTGCTTCCTTTCCCAGAGTTCAGTTTTTCAGTGCTTCGTCATAGGGACTGGAGTCACTGGCCTGATCAGGAATTGGAAATAAAATTCCAATTTTAAATAAAATTATTATAATTTTAGAAGCCGTGATAAATGTTGTTGTTGTTTGTTTGTTATATCTGGGCCAATAAAAGCCAGCTTCAGCTCAGATGATGAGGATGATGATGACTGAGGATGATAATAATTAATAATAATTTTGTACAGCGCCCTTCCGCTGCATGGCACTCTTTATAACATTTAAAATACAGTAAAACACTATAGAAAAACCAATTAAAAACCATTTAAAAGGGAAGGAAAAACACATGATGGGGAAACCAGCAATGGGCCACAGGTTCTCTACCCTAACAGATGTTTAGTGTCCTGTTCTTGAAATACATTTAAAATGCAGAGTCAGTGAAGAAGATTCCATGTGATTGTGAGGGGTAGCTGAGAACCTTAGTCACCTATTGCCTATGGTTGGGACCTCTTGGAACCAGCAGTGGTGGGGGAGTAGGAGACTGAACTCTGCTCTCCTCTCCGTCATGAAGGAAGCAGTTGAGAGATGCTGTCACCATGACATTGACCTCTTTATACGAGAGGCCTGGGACAGTGGACTTCTTTTGACCACTACCCCAAAATCTACCCAGATAATCAACATATGCTTATACTGTATTCTTAAAATTTTAAAATCACAGATTGTATACCATCTGTATATGCTTCACCCTAAGATGTGGCTAGAAATTAATATCTGTTACAAGTACCATATCTGATCAATTTGTCATATTCAAATAGTTTTTGCTGAAGCAAGTAATAAGCACTATGCACTTCTTCCTTCCGATAGTCGGCCTGGTGATTTTGGTTTGGTCATTCAGTTATTTTGATCACGTTGGTTACTTTAGTGTTTTGTTTGCGTACTACCAGAATATGCCTGGAATTGTATAAAATAAGTCCCAAACTAGCACTATTTTGTCCCAAAATGAAATAATGGCGTACCAAATACCCCAAATAAAGTGACCAAATAGGCAAAGAATGTGGAATGGAAAATGCTGTTTTGGGTGCAGATAGCTGTATTCGGTGTGCTAAAATGCAAATCATATTTGTAAATTTAAAAAATCAGTTATTTGTTTCAGTTCTAGAAATGGCACATACAAAAATGTTTACCCTGTCTAAGGAAAAAAAATTGTGTGTCAAACCATGACATCTCATTATTACCCAGTGACACTTACAGTATTTGTTATTTAGAGGAGAATAACATTGACAGTATATTGAAACAGTTAATGCTTTCCAATCAGCCATAATTATAAGAGGAAATGCATAGGACTAGGGTTTAGTAAATACAACTGAATTGTAATTACTCTTTCCTTGAAACTGCATCGCCTAAAGCTTCAATTTCATTAGCAGTGTCTGATTTGAGTAATACTAGGATGGGACAACATCAAAGAAAATTTAGGGCTGATGATTCAAAAGGTAGCACAAGAACATATTTTTGATGAGCACAGAACTGCATGCTGTGTTATTCAGTGCTCCTGCTGTAACTAAATAAATGCATCCCTTTCAACATTTCAAGTGCCTAAACAGGAGCGGGCTCTGATGCAGAAGACAGAATGTGGCACCCTGTAAAGACCCAGGCTTGAACCAGTGCCCTTGGGACCCTCGGTGTAGCAGCTAGCTCTGCAGCACCACCAGTTCCCACTGACCAGGGCCCAGTATTGGCCATAAGACCCTCCCCAGCACTGGTCAAGCCAACTCCCCACCCCCCCAGCCTCTCTCCACACCTCCAGTGTCCTGGTTGGCGGCTGGCCTGGATATAAGGCCATCTAGTAGCCACAGGAAACTGGGTGGATCATCAGTCACTTACTGGTTCTTGTCCCTCCTGCCTAGCAGTGTCTTCCCTCCTGTTTCCATGCCTTTGGACCAGCTCTTCACACCCTGAACTTAGTGTGTCCTTTGGGCCAACTGGAGGCTGACTCTTCTGAACTTCCCTCCTAGAACTTGATCCTTCTGACCCCGCTGGTGAGTTTGGCCACCCTAGTAGTGGGGCCTGGCGTCTGTTTGAATGGAACCTCAGCATCCACTTGATGTGCCCCCTACACTACTAAGCAGGGAACCCACTCCACCCGGCACCAACTCAGCCTGGTTTCGTCCAGTTCAGCCCTGCCCCCTTGGTCCATGTGTTGATCCCTGCCATGACCCTGGACTCCAATCCTGCACTATCTCCTGGACCATGGCCCCTGATCCTGTACCAACTCTCTGGACCTGAATTGTGCGTTGACTCTTTGGTCCCAATCCTGCACCAACTCACCCAGCCCGGGGACCCTGGACCTGATCCTACACCTACTCTCCATGCCTCAGTCCTTGGCCCTGACACTCCCTGCCCACTCCCCTGCGGTCAGGAACACAGCTGCCCCAAGAAGAGTGGACACCCCCCACCCTCGTCAGCTCATGGGGCCAAGTGCAAATGCACCACCTGTCCTTATAGCTACTATGCCCTTGTGCCTAAAGAGGGGCAGACAGCAGCCACTATTCTTGGGTCCGTAGGAACAGGAGGGTGTTCTCAGCGCCGCACCGTCACGGTGGAATGCCCTCCCAGTGGAAGTTCGTCTCAGCCCAGATTTCCTGGCCTTTCAACGGAATTTTAAAGCCTGGTTCTTCCGCTGGGCATTTTGCAGGGGCAAAGGGGTTAGGGCTGGGTGAGTTTTGTTTTGTCACAGATTATTGTATTTAAGAGTAGATTTTTAATTGAATTTTTATAATTGTTATGATTTTATATTTGTATTTATATTACTTTTTATTGTAAGCCGCTCCAGGACTCCAGGGACTAGAGGGGTGGGGTAGAAATTTAATAAATATTCCCCAGAAACCACGGCCTCAGAATGACTCTACCTTTGAAATAGTCTTACAGTTAAAACCCAAAAAACAGCCCATGAGTCAGTCAGTGCAAAAATGCTTCCCACAATAGTTATTTGGATTTGTGTCCCGCCCTTCCCAAAAGCCTCAGGGTGGCTCACAGCATAAAACATCCCCCCGAAACAGGAAAACCATTTCAATATTAAATTATATAAAACTCTGATTGAAACTACCCCCATCCCCTAAACCCTATCTCCTTGAATTTGTATAAATTAATATGTGTGGTGATTTCTGTTACTGTACAGTCTTAAAATAGCCCATTGCCTAACTCTGAAGCTGGGATAAAAAACATAATTTATTATTATTTTTAAAAGAGAAAGCCAACTAAAAATATAAATCATGCTTTCTGTTCATAAAAAATTAGACTTTGGATTTCTTTTTAAAAGCTTTTCCACTGCAGGTACAAAAGCAACTGGAGTACACAGGTTTTAATTAAGCCTTTAGAGAAATACTTTGCATACTGCCGACTAATTAACTAGCTATTTCTTAGAGTGCTGTAATAGCACTAGCAGTGCAGTTGGGTAGTCAAGTTTTGAATCTGCTACAGTGTTTCCCAAATTGTTTTGCCCCATGTCTCCTCCTCCAGGATTAAAAACAAACTCTGATCTTCTTGACAGCCGCTCATTTGATGACCTCGTGGCTTTTTGGAACATCTTGCTGACTGAGGCCATTGACCGGGTGGCTCTTAGGCGTTCTCTCCCCAGGCATCAGCGTTGCAGGTCCTCGTGGTTTATGGAGGACCTACGGTAACTGAAGCAAGAGAAGAAACAGTTGGAGCAACAGTGGTGTCGTACTTTTGCTGAAGATGATAGATTGCAGCATAGAGCTAGTTTAAAAGCCTATACGGTAGCTTTCCAAGCAGCAAAGAGAGCAAAGCCCCAGGGTGCCTCAAGGAGGCTGTGGTGCAACCTCTGCTCAAGAAGCCATTGCTTGACATTGACTTCCTCACCAGCTATCGGCCTGTCTCTAATCTTCCCTTTTTAGGGAAGGTTATTAAACAGGTGGTGGCTCAGCAGCTTCAAGACCATCTGGACCGCAACATTTTTCTGGATCCTTCGCAGTCTGGCTTTCATCTGGGTTATGGCACTGAGACTGCGCTTGTGGCCTTGGTCGATGACTTTTGCCATGAATTGGAACAAGGTTGGTCGACCTTACTGATCCTGTTAGATCTTTCAGCTGCTTTTGGCACAGTTGATCATGAGATGTTGGTGACCTGCTTGTGGGACTGAGCTGGGGTGGGAGGAATTGTTCTTGAATGGTACCAATCTTTCCTGACTGGGAGGAGTATTCTTTGTCTCCCCAGTATCTCATGGGTGGGGTTCCGCAAGGTTCTATTCAGTCCCCTCTCTTGTTCAACGTGTATATACAGCCTTTGGGTGAGGTCGTGGGAGGGTTTGGTGTTTGGTGTCATCAATATGCTGATGGCACCCAACTTTACCTCTTTTTTTTTCAGCTTACTCAGGCGTGGCAGACTCGGTGTTTACTCAGTGTTTGACGGCTGTAGGGGGACTGAATGAGTGTGAGCTGTCTGAAGTTGAATCCTGACAAGACAGAGGTGATGCTGGTGGGAGGAGGAGCAGGGGGTTGGTGACCCCCATCATTGATGGGGTTCGTCCCTCCTTGGTCTTTCAGGTTCATAGTCTGGGGGGTGCTCCTTTATTCGCAGCTCCACCTGGATGCTCAGGTGGCAGCTGTGGCGAGGAGCGCTTTTTGTCAGCTACATCTGGTACAACGGCTTTAGCCATATATCTCGGACTCTGACCTGGCCACCATCATCCATGCTTTCATCACCTCAAGGCTGTAACGTGCTCTACATGGGGCTACCCTTGCAGTTTGAAGACTGCAGCTCATGGAGAACCTGGTGGCCCGTCTCCTTACGGGGACGGGGCACCAGGAGCACATAGTAGCAGTGCTTTGTTCGCTGCACTGGCTGCGTATAGTCTTCCGGGCCCAATTCAAGGTATTGGCTCTTACCTATAAAACCCTACATGGCCTGGGCCCTACTTAACTGTGGGACCACCTCCCCAGGTTCTGGATCGGCCCCTGCGGTCAACTGGGGGCGTCCTTCTTGAGGTCCCGCAAGTGTCTCTATTGTGATCATAGAGAGGGCATTCTCGGTGGTCACTCCAAAGCTGTGTAACTCCCTCCCGGTGGAGGTTCGTCTGTCCCCGGACCTTTCCTCCATCCATCAACAGTGTAAGACCTGGCTGTTCTACCGGGTTTTTGGTGTGGGAGATGGATAGGGGTGATTGGGTTGCTCCTTCAAATTGTATTATATTGGTTTTAGGCTGTGTTTGTATGATGTTATGATTTTAGTAATTTATTCATAAGCCGCCCCGAGCTGTCATAGGCAGGATGGGTGCGAGATATTAAATGATTGAAATATATAAATATCATGTCTTCTCTTAATCTTCTCTTCTCTAGGCAAAACATACACAGTTCCTCCAACCTTTCTTCATAGGACTTGATTTCCAGACCCCTGACCATTTTGGGGTGTTTTCAAACATGACGGTGGCCTGCATTGCCATGCTTTGGCATGCGAGCCATCGTCACATTAGTTCCCGGCCACCAGATGTTGGCACGGGATAGATCCTGTCAGGGGGGTGAGCCGTTGGGTGCAGCGCAGGGGGGACGTACATCCACGTGGCTCCTCCCACTCCCCTGTGGCCCAGCCCCCGAAACATTAGTTTGGGGGATGGGACCAGTCCCGGCTGCAGTGGCAGCCTCATTCTGGACCAGGTAAGCCCGTGACGGCTCCCAAGCCGTCACATTAGAAAACACCCTTTGTTGCCCTCCTCTGAATCCATTCCAATTTGTCAATGTCCTTCTTAAAATGGAGACAGTGCTCCAGATGAGGTCTGACCAGCACAGAATAGAGTGGAATTGTCACTTCTCATGACTTGGAAACGATGCTTCTGTTAATGCAGCCTAAAATTGCATTAGCCTTTTTTGCAGCTGCATCACACTGCTGACTCATGTTCAGTTTTGTGATCAACTACAGTCCCTAGAACCCTTTCTCATGTACTGCTGCCAAGCCAGGTATCACCCATCTTGTACTTGTGCATTTGATTTTTCTTACCTACATGTAAAACTTTACATTTATCTCTGTTGAATTTTATTTTGTTGGTTTTGGCCCAGTTTTCCAACCTATCAAGATCATTTTGAATTTTATTTCTGTCTTCTAAGATGTTAGCTACTCCTCCCAGTTTTGTGTCATCTTCAAATTTAATAAGCATTCCCTCTACTCTCAACCAAGTCATTAATAAAGATGTTGAACAGTATCAGGCCCAGGTTAGAGCCCTGCAGCACCCTACTCAATACCTCCCTCGACTGATGAGGAGCCATTAATGAACACTCTTTGAGTGCAGTTGTTCGACCAGCTGCAAATCCACCTAATGGTATTATCATCTAGCCCACATTTTGCCAGCTTATCGACAAGAATAGCCTGGGGAACTTTTTCAAATGCTAGCTGAAATCAAGATATATTACATCCACAATGTTCCCATGATCCACTGAACTAGTAACTCAATCGAAAAAGGAGATAAGATTAGTCTGGCATGACTTATTCCTGATAAACCCATGCTAGCTTCTAGTACTCACAGCATTGTTTTCGAGATGCTTACAGATTGACTGTTTTTTAATCTGTTCTAGTATCTTTCCAGGTATCGATGTCAGGATGACTGGTCTATAGTTCCCCAGACCTTCCTTTCCCCCCCTTTTTGAAGATAAGGACAACATTTCCCCATCTCCAGTCTTTTGGCACCTCACCCGTTAATGAAGAGTTCTGAGAGATGATATACAGAGGTTCTGAGAGAACATCAGCAAGTTCTTTCATTACTCTAGGATGTAATTCATCTAGCCCTGAAGACTTGAACTCATTTAAAGTAGCTAGGTATTCTCTGACCATCTCTTTGTCTACCCTGAGGTGCAGTACTTTCACCTCATCATTCATGCTAGTTTTGCCAGGTTGGACACAGTTTCCCTTGTGGGAGAAGATGGAGGAAAAATAAGAGTTGAGCAGTTCTACCCTCTCTCTGTCACCTGTTAACTTTTTACCATCTTCAGTGAGCAGCGGATCTACCATTTCCCATAGTCTGAGCACTTTTAAGGTTTCTGACCCATGTTGATTCTCTGATGTACACTGAACATCAAGCTTCTACAGAAGCTCTCTTCACACTCCTAGCATGGATAGGAGAATTTTTCTCCTATGTGGTGGGCAATCAGGTCCATGTTTGGCTTTTCCCACAATCAAGGTTTTCATAAGGTTTCTCTCCTATGTGAAATCTCCAATAACTCATTGCCCGATAGCCCAACTCTGTGCACATTCTCTGACATCCAGTTCTGCCGTTGGTGATGCATAAAACTTTGGCCAGTGAAAGTGCTATATAAATTATATTAATAAATCAGGACAGCTGGCTGGTCTATAAACGATAAATTTAGGCATGATATTTGCAAGTTGGAGGATCGGAAAGATGGAGAGCATTTAGGCTGGGTTAGGCTGGCATGATAATCTCTATGATTGTTAAATTATTATTTCTTCCAATGACATTTACTGCAGGCTTCAACTAAAACAGATGGATTACACCATACAGTATATTTATGCTTCACTCTGTAGCATATGGGTTTCACTGCGCCATGTGCTTTTCATTCTGCTCTGGATAGAAACATATCATGAGGGATTGCATCAAGTTTAGTGCTGTCGTGTTGTACAAGGAAGTAAGCCCAGGAATACAGAGGGCATGGGTACTAAATGCATCATGCTCTTGTTCTCGCACGTTCCTACTTCACTGTCCAGCAAATGTTTTAATGTGATTATTATTTTTTGCAGAGGCAACATAACTGAATATTGACTAAAGTGCCCCTTCAACTATGCTTGCGTTTTAGAAACACAAGTACAGTGATCATTTTTAAAGCTGCTAATCAACCCACTCAGAGAATCTGTTGCCTCAACCATATGCTTGCTGGCTTTTTTAAAAACTTTTTTAAAATCTGTCAAAGTGACTACTGTGTTCTAGAAATCCAGGAAAGAGTCTGTACATTGAAACACAATGCCTTTTATTAAAATGGAATCACAAACTCCAACATATATGGCAGTTAGGGCTCAGACGAGAACAAGTGTTCCCGTTCCACAGGGAAACAGCAACCTTCCGGGAGCACTTGCAAGTGTTCATCCATACTTTGGCAGTTTCCAGTGATTTCGTGCTTCCGCGATTGTCAATATTGGTGCCTGTGGTTTTTCATCATTTCCCATCAATTTCGTCACTTTCTGGCATTTTTTCATCATGTTTTGACATTTTTGTCAGGTTTGGGGACTTTTGCAGCACTTTTATAGCAATTTCCAGCACTTTTACAGCACTTAGCTGGCACCTTTATGTCTCAACAGCCCCCAGGGGTGTGCACAAGGCACCCATGGGGCTTGGGTTCAGCCCTGTAGCAGCTCTGTCCAATTCATGAAAAATAATGACAAATGGCGAAAACAGCAGAAAAGCCAGTAAGTTTCTGCGTTGCGTGAATGGAGGCAAACGACCTGTTTCCAACAAAAATAGGCTAGCATTTGCTGCAATTTGTCGTTTCAGGCCTAATTGCAGTCTCCAACTAAGACCAAACCTTATCATTTACAAAAACAAATAGACTTACAAGCCAAAAGCATCAATTCTTACTTACAAGACCTGCCCACCCACCCCCCACACACACAATAATAATGGATTTGTAAGATAAGAGGGTACTTTACCCAGTGTTAAAGGATTTGGGGTACCAAGATCCTTTCAATAAAGTGAGGAAAGCTGGAGGGTGCCCTGGCTGTTCTGAAACATGACCTGCACATCATCCAATTAGTATCAGGGTACCAACTTGATCAAACTCATGCTTGGAAGGTCTTTTATAGCCTTTAAACAGGCAGGGAATGTACATTCCCCCAGTAGTAGTAATTCTGTACAAAGGTCACCCAGTCACAAAATCAGTACCATTTAAGGCATTTAAAACTTATTTCTAAACTTTTCCTAACCTTTCAAACTTTCTGATGACCCATTTTCTGCTGCTGTTGCTAGGCAGAATTTTAATAGAACTTGTATCTCAGCCCACATCCTATCTTGTTCTAATGGCCTGTTCTTGCCCCTTAAACCATAACCAGAAAACTACTTATGATGAAAACTACTTGCTATTATACTACTAATATATAAACAAAATGTTTCAAAAAAACAAATAGTAGGGTCAACAAAATTGCTCTTTAGTCCTTCTCACAAATAATATGGCACTTTTATAATGCTGCTGAATAAGTCAGAAACATACTTGAAAAGACTGTAGATGTGGTTTTCTTTTTGAATAATAGAAGAGCAAATGGACACATGACAGCTTGAAAGAGACATTCTGTAAATGGAAGTAAAGGGGAGCTGAATTAGGCCACAGTCCTCAAAACCACTTATGCCACAGTAATCATATTCATTTCAGTGGGGATATTCCAGAGTAAGTGAGTTGAGCATTGTAGCCTTGGGAGGGGGGGGAGTGAAATCCTCTGTGCAAATGACACTTGTGAGAATTTACATTCATCCTTCATGTTGCAGGGAATCACAAATGGCAATATTAGGAATGTGCTCAGTTACATAGCCATATAAATTCCTTTCCCACATCAGTTCCTGCCCATGTATTGCAATATCAGGTCCGAATACTATAGAGAGACACCTGCCAGCCCATAGAGAGGAGCAGAGAGGAACGCTGGGTAAACAGAAAGCTGCTGGAAAGATCAAAGCTTTTGCCCACTGTGGCCTGGGAACCACAGGCACATCTTTTGTGGCACCACCAGCTGTTTGCCCACTTCTGCCCTGGGGCAGATACTAGGCAGCTAGCCTGAGCGATGTCCTTGGAAAATCACCAGAGTCACAGCCCAGGCTAAGGGCTGCCCATGTGGGTCATCATAAGCTAGCACGTCTGTGCGACCCTGCCATACCTAACCCAGTTTGGGGGCTGCCGTGGCCGGCTGCCATGGCTACCCATCATTGGCTGCCATGGCTGTGACACTTTAAAGGTTCTTAGCAGGTGCAGGCAGGGCCAGCCACCCATTAATTTGTTGTGCTTCCTGCACCATGTCACGCAGCAGCGCATTCCCCGACAGTGGGGATGCACGCAGCGTGAGGATGCCCAGCAAGTCAAACCTGGCGGGGGCGGGGTCCCGGCGGGAGGCCCTCCCAGCATGACGGACCTCGGTGCGATCCCGCCGGGCGACCCTGCCAGCATCCCGGACATAGGAGCCCCTGGTCAGGGGGGGCGGCGTCTGGTGGGGGCTCCAGGCCTGGCGCCGCCACTGCCAAACACACCAGGAGTTGCGGCCCCGCCACAGCGCTAGGCTGGCGGGACGTCGGGAGGCACTGGGGGGCACCAGGTGGGGCCGCACTGCCTCTAACACCATAAAAGAGACTGGCAGGTAATTGTATGAGAGGCTGGCCCCTTGGTTGTTCTGCTCTGGTTTACCTTGTACCCTTGTTTGTCCTTGCTAGTCATTGTCTTGTGTGCCCCCTCAGAGTTTGTCTTGGTTCTCCCTATGTCTCCTCGCCTCGGTGTATTTGTGTGTGCTCGAGTTCCTGTAGCACGTGTGTCTTGCCTACCTTTCCCCTCCGGCCCTCGTACCCTGCCTCCCTCTTCCTCATCCCTGTGTGCCTGCCCCCTCCTCACCTCCGCACCCCGCCCCCCTTCTGCACTCCCTAACCTAGGAACCTTCCTCTCCCTCACATCCCCGTTCACCGGACCTGGGACCCGAGTGACACTGTAAGTATTGTAGTATATGTTGTTTGTGGATTCTCCTCCCCTGTGAGCACGAAACCTCCTCTCATTCCCTATGATGAGCAGGGTTGCCTTCAGTATTTGAAGGAAAGCCCACCTAACACCCTGAGGGAATTGCCTACCCCGTGGCACCAGGTCAGAGGAGGGGCCCAGGGCCAGGCTCACATCCCGTTGCCTTTCCGCTCCCCTCCTATCCTTTGTACCCTATTCCCCCCTACCCTACCTAACACACTAACTGGGCCATGCGGGTAATTGGATGGCCCTCTGGCCATGGGCACATGTGTCCGGGCCGTGCTATGTTTGGAGGCCGTGGCGACATGGTTATGGCAGAGCAGACTGAAGCTCAATCCCGATAAGACGGAGGTGATGGTGGTAGACCGAGCGGGGGAGGTATTGCCCCCCTTGTGGAGGGGGCGCACCCCTCCATGACCCAGCAGGTTTGGAGTCTAGGGGTGCTGTTGGATGCGGGTCTCCGCCTAGATCGACAGGTGGATGCGGTGGCAAAGGCGGCCTTCCGCCAGTTGTATCTGGTGCAGAGGCTGCGCCCATACATCTCCAGAACCAACCTGGCCACTCTGATCCATACCTTCATCACCTCGAGGCTGGACTACTGTAACGCGCTCTACGCGGGGCTTCCCTTGACGCTGACCCGGAGGCTGCAGCTGGTGCAGAATGCGGCGGCCCGTCTGTTAACAGGGATGGGCCAACGAGAGCACCTAACACCGGTGCTCCGTGCACTGGCTGCCTGTAGCGTGCCGAGCCAGATTCAAGGTGCTGACTTTGATCTATAAGGCCCTGTACTGTCTTGGACCTGGATATCTCAGGGACCGCCTCGCCCTCCGCAACTCAGGGTGGCCCCTTCAGTCCACTGGGGGCGCCTTCCTAGAGGTCCCCCATGTAAAGCAGGGGGCTACAATGGAGAGGGCGTTCTCAATGGCTGGGCCACGTTTATGGAACTCCCTCCCCAGAGGAAGCACGGCTGGCCCCGAGTCTGTTGGCCTTCCGTCGGGCCTGCAAGACATGGCTGTTCTCCCAGGCCTTCGGAGGCGGGCAGGGGAGGGTGGGTTAAATTTGTATGGGGGGAGTTTTAAAATTGTTTAATATTGGAATTTTAGATTTTACTGTAGTTTTATATTGTTTAAGATTGTTTTTATTTTTGTTGGAAGCCACCCCGAGATGCCATTGGCATAAGGGGGCGGCATATAAATGCAATAAAATAAATAAAATAAATAAATGTAGCCCACAGTTTTCCATCCCACCATTCACACACCTGTTTTTAACCATTAACATGAATATAAATTTGGATCTGGATTTTGTTCTCGATTATGCTGTTTCAGTGCTGCCAAACCTGGAGTCATTATCCAGCAAAATTTGTTCCACAGATTGGAGATGGGAACATAAAGTCCTCCTGTTCCTGACACAAGTGACACTCAGCAGCTGTGTCAAGACATGCACAAGATCTACAAGGAGGACTAGAAAGGGCTTGTGAATTCAAATAGTAAATCAGAAATAAGAGCCTACGTTCTCATTGTTAGTGTCTGCTTCATTCTTTGCACCATATAGGATCTGAAACCTTCATTGGCAACAGAAAACAATTCTGCAGTGTTATCTTGGCTATATTAACTTTCCCCCCTTTAGTAGCTCCAGTGTAAAGGATGTCATCTCCCGAAGAATGTTCTCCACCAAGGATCTATTTTATCCATTTGTCCAGGGCTGGACACTTCATTAATTTAGTCAAAGACAAAGTGTGTATTTATTTATTTATTTATTTATTTAGTAGACTTTCTACCCCACCCTTCCCATCTTTAGATGGATTTGGGGGTGCTCGAACCTGGAGCAAATATGAGTGTGCACCCCCATGCCTGACCGCTTGCAACAGCGCTTGGATCCATTTTAAACAGAACCAGCGCTGCCATGGCAAATGGACCGCCCACACGGCACCTCCTCCCCCACACCATAGAGCTGCAGCTGGATTGACCACTGCTCTAGCCTGCCACCTGCAGCTCTATAGCTTTGTACAGGGGCAACCGCCGGCTGTGAGCAGAGCTGTAGCAGCCATCCACTGACTAGACAGACTTCTGCACCGCCTCCAGCCGGTGCCCCAAGTCTGGGCAACCCACTCTTATGACAATGCTCTGGGATGTCTCGGTGCACCACTAGCGGGGCTGCTTCCGCTCCGCCTGCACATCTGGGGGGGTGCCTTTAAACGGCTCGCCTGCCCGGGAGTGAGGCAGAACAGAAGCGTGAGTGAGATCCATCTAAAAGCACCCAAAGCTGTCATTGATTCCAGTGGTGCAGGATCAAGCCCTCAGCCAGGTTGGAGTTTGTTTCTGCCTTCAGTATTTAATGCCCCTTAAGCACACATGCTGCTTAAATAATAAATAAAATTGTAAAGAGCGTCTGCTGTGACTATAAATTAATCTTTTGAAATAATCCCAACTTGAATTCTGAATTGCAAAGGCCCACGGCTCATGAATAAGAATGTGACTTCACTTTTTGATGCAACAATGATGTTAGAAAGCAAGTGAAGTGCTGCATATGCAAATTCAGGATTTCCTGTATCTTGGCAACAGCAATAGCTGCATCGGTAAAGCTGAGCTGCCTGCCTTTTTTTTTTCTTAACTAAATGTAAATTAATCAAGCTCAGGGACTATATACTTAGGTTATTTATATTTACGCAGACAGAAGCTGGATTTGTTAACTTGCTTTACCTGGTATTTTCTTTTCAATTCTTTCAGTTCTTTTCAAGCAATCATCTGTGAGAGCTAGCACAGTCTACTGAAAAAGGCATTGGACCTGGGACCTTGGGAAACCAGGGTGCAAATCCCCTCTTAGCCATGAACTCACTGAATAGCCTTTGGCAATTCACTGACTCTCAACCTTCATTCCCCATCTGTAAAATGGGAATAATGATGACCTCACAGGGCTGTTGTGAGGATGAACTAGATAAGTACTGTAAAGCACGTTAAACACTGAGAGTACTATAGGAATGAAGAGTAATAATCACACTATTTAATTCAAGAATCCTTTAACATTGAATTATTCTGGAATTCCTTAAAAATACATTAGGGATATTAGCAGGCTGTGGCGGTGACCACATGGAGCTGGATGTCCAAACTCCTGCTGTGCTGTAGGGTTGGGCCTGCTGCTGCCAGACAGCTTTTTTTGGGGGGTGGGGGCAGCAGGGGATGCTCCTTGCCCCCACCTAACAGCTGATTGGGGGTGGGGGACCCTGGCAGGAGCATGTGCTCTCCTCCCAGGGCCCCCTCTCCTGATCCACCTGCCCAGCAGCTAATCGGAGTGAGGAGGAGCCCAGAGGAGTGCCCCCTGATCCACCTGCCCCAAACACCTACCACTGAAGGTGCTGACACTTCCCAGGCTCCCCCCAGCCCCTGTGATCAGCTGTTAGGCAGGGGGGGAGGAGCACGCTCCTCTCAGCCTGATCCGCAGACCGCACCTTGCAGCAGGGTTCCACGGCCCAGCCACATGGGAGGCAGTCCTTTAACCCACTTTGAGCAGCGTTATCCCTCTTTGGGCAACCTTAGTACGCACTTTTTCAGCAGACACATCGCGTAGTAGCTGACTGCTTGCCCGCCACGGTGGTGAACATCTGGCAGCCACAGGACATACAAGCCACTGCATCGCGTTGCCCAAACTGGGGTAATGTCTTATGTGTGGCTGCACCCTATGAGTCACTCAGATCCTACAGCAGTGGTTCTCCAACCTTTTGCCTCTACAACTACATTTTGAGACATATATAAATTTTTGTGACCCCAGACAACAACAGACATGCAGACAGAGTATGTAAAGTACCGAGTCGGATCGTGGCTCTGTTCCCACATAGTACAATCCCATGTGGACTCTGATGCACAGTTCAGGAATCTCTGTCCTTCTAGCCTACTGTTAGGAGGGCCATGACCACACCTGAAGTATTGACACACACACACACACACCCCTAAAAATAAATAAATTAAGAGATGTGTCCTTGACTCCAGTAAAGCAAGTATATGCCTCTGGCAGTCCACTGGGGAATCTTGGGTGCCATAAAACAAGACGGCATCTATAAATTCGAGCAGGCTACTGTACCATATGTCAGTGTAAGCCAGCCCCCAGCACTTAGGATGGGACTGGAGAAACTCACACGTGGACGTTTAAAAATCATTGTTAGCCTCCTCCTCTCCACGTCTGCATTGAGGAGAGCTCTGGCCCAGAGAGATGGTCCAGGAGACAGTGTGAAACTGAAAGCAATGGACCCTATGATGGCTACACAAAACTGTCCGTTGAACCTCTTCATGTAGACTGGGCAGCTGAACTTGCTAGCAGCATCCCCACGGACTTCACCTGTTCCCCACACAAAAGATTGTGCTAAAAACCTTCTGTATTAACATGCTTGTGGGGTATGATACACCCCAATTAAAACACAGTTGAAAAGTGTAAATATGATCGATTTGAAAATGACTCCAGTCATATTATTTAACATCATTTTTAACAAATGTTATTGTGCTTGTTATAAAAATATATTGCCAACATGTAAGTCTGTGGTGTTACTAGAGACCCCCACTGTTACCAGTAAAATCCCCCCAGTAGTAGTACCGGTTTGAATTGCCTCCCCTCCCCCCCATTTTTGGAACATAAGATGTAGAGAAACTGCAAAAGTGACACCATTTTCGACTAAGTATTGAACATTACAAAGGAATAAATAGATTTAAATAGATTTTCTTGGTTCAGGGACAGCACCATTCATATGCAGACGAGAAAACATCTAGGTGTTAACAAGTGTTAACATCCCAATGTTCTCACCATTCATAAGCAAAGAAAGATAAAGTGGGTGATAACCCACCATGCAGACAGCTTGTCTGACTTTCGAGCCAAAGCTATATCAGGAGTTATTAGAAACTCATCTGCATTTCCATAGCCAGCTGCCATAGTAACTAATGGAGGGGTTGAAATTACCCCTTCAGCCTAATGGGTTTTTTTTTTTTCCCCAACACAACTTTGCAAGTAAAAAACCATCATTGAAGTTCCACACTATGAAAAGGTTAACTGCTGTGTAAAGAATCTAAAGATAAAGCAAAGTTGTAAGTTGGTAACTGGAGTTTTCCACTCGGGGTGTAATTGCCCTCCCCACCTCCAATGCACTTGGATTGATTTTTTTCTATACACACAGAAAATGGCATGATATGAAAACAGACAAAATTCTGCTTTGTGTTTGGGGCGAATATGACCCCACAACCCTGGGCGTATAATGCTTTCATTTTCCCATTCATTCCAATGGGGGTAAATTGTACCCCATTAATGTTCTAGTATTCACTGTTTTTAAAATTATTTTGTAAAATTAAAATTACAACTGGAGGGGGGGGGGCCTGAATCAGTGGGACACAACAGACTGTATATCCTTAAGGAATACATGGAATATGAAGTGGTATAGGTTTGCCAAAAAAGGCTTATGGATTTTTTTATACAACATCCGGAGTACCGTGCAACCTTGTCTGCAGTTGAAGTTAAGGAAACCCGCTTCTTTCAGTATTGCTATTGCTATACTGCTGAAGCTCCTAGAGAGAGAGCCCTATGATCAAGAGAGAGATCGCGCTCTGAAGAGCTTTGAGTCTAAATCAGGGGGGAACAAACTCCCAATCTGAGAGGGCCACATCCAGTCCACCCTTTTTATTTAGCTCTTTTCTAATTCCTGGATCCGGCTCATGGATCCGGCCTATGGATCTAGTGGGGGATGCAACCTCTGACTTTGAAGAGCTGGGAGTGAACAGCAGGGATTGGATCAGTCCATTATGACCTGTTGGTACTTCACCAAAGTGACCAAGAGTGACCGCTGTCAGAGACAGGACACTGGGCTCGATGGACCATTGGTCTCATCTAGTATAGTACTTCTTATGTTCTAATGCTTCCTACGCTCAAGCCCCAAAAGAGTGAGCTTGGGGTAGGGAGAAGAGTAAAAGCCATGCCCTCAAAGATAGGATGAGATGGATCCATGGCATAGATCCGTGATCGGGAACCTTCCCTCATCCTGAACACACCGCTTAAGCGCCTCCCACCCCCAGCTCCTAACTGTTTCATGGAGCATGTGCTGGTTTTTTTATGTTCATGTGGGAAAAAAAGGTTCCTCACCGCTGGTCCAAATAGAAAAGACAGCCAGAGGGTGAAAAGGAAAACAGAGCTACAGAGAGGTGAAGTAACTTTCCCCAAGATTACAGAGCAGATTGGTGGCAAAGGTAGGTTAGGATCAGACCCTGTCCACTGCCATGCCTACCGGCTCTTTCCACTTCCAGCTGGCATTCCGATAATAGGCAACAATATTGTTGTCACAGTGCAGAAAGCGGCACGGTTTCCTCAACGGTGCTCTTCCATTCTCAGCCCCCTTTTTTATGAGCATGTATGGTAGTAAGTTGCACTTGCTAAGACATTGCCTTTTTTGAGAAATCTAAATTCAGCTTTCTCTCGCATGCCACATGTCCTCCCCCTCTGGCAACCTACACCAGCTGAAGTATGGTGATTCATCGGGTTTGCAGATCTCTCCCTGATTTGGGACCACCCTTCTGAGTCTGTTCTGGGAGCTAACTTGTATGTCATTTTCTTGGGCTTCAGTCTACACAGGCTTGCACTGGAAGTTGCTATTTACACCTGTGCAAAGGAGGTGCAAAATGCTATTGTATTGGGACAGTAATGCTATACATCCACATTGCACAAGATGTGGCCCCTGGGGACCCTCCGCCTATTCTGCCTTGCCATGCATTTATATTTGATTCAGCTGATCTGAAACCTGTCCAGTTCAAGCAGCATCATATCTTTTGTCAGTCTCCTCCACAGCTGGTCCCCAAGATGCAGCTGGTTATAGTGAAAATCCAAATGCCAGCTAGCTTTGCTTACCATCCTTGTTAGACCAACATAAAGCTACTCTGTACTGTAAATTCTGCAAAGACAATACCTGCATAGGGAGAATAGATTAAAGAAGTGTCTGTGTGTAACACAAATGACAGGTAGCTAACTACAGACCCTGAACAACAAGCCAAAATGTGGGACACATTCTGATCTCATATCCTGAAGCTGCTGAAAAGGCTCTCTTGTCTCTTTGTAGCCTTTCTACCTGTCAGGGTGCAGCAGAATTAGTTACATGGGGAAAATACTATACATTCTTGGAATGCTGGGAGGGGGGCGGGAAATCTGAGAATTTTGCGAATGTCCAGTATGTGCAGAGTCCAAACAAAGTTTTCAGTGTGGCTCCTAACGTTAACGTACAGTGGGTGTTTTTACACAGATGCTGGGCTGCTCACCCCCACAGCAGGTTCAGGGGTGCACGCTTGCAGTCCTGCCTAGGTTGGGTTTAAATGACCCAGTGGCTGCCGCAGCCCACAGTCTGCCTGTGCAGCACCCCCATACGATAGAGTTGTGGGAGGATCACCCGCAATTCTATGGCATTGCCCGAGGCAAGCCCCGGGCGAGAGTGAGGCTGCAGCTGCCATCCACCAAGCAGATGAACAACAGCCCCCCTTCCAGCCAGTGCCCCAAGTTTGGGCTACCCACTCTGTGGACAGTGGTCCTAGATATTCTGGAGAACCATTGGAGGGGCATCCCCGGAGCAGAGACAGCCTGCCCCACCTCTGCTCCATCTGCAGATCTGACAGGCTGCCATTAAACAGGCGGCCCACCGGTGCATGAGGTGGGGCAGAGGCATGTGTGCTGTCCGTGTGAAAACACCCAATGAAATCATTGTGATTTGCAAGCTGACGCATGGCCTCACCCTTTGTCGTACTTAGTGTGTCCTCATGTGCCATTGACCACAATGGACTGTGAGGGTGCTTAGCAGTAGGGATGGGCGAACGCGGTTCAGATGTTCGGAGTTTGACCCGAACTCGGCCTGTTCAGACGACCGAACGCGAACACGAACTGACCAAACCGAACTCAATTCCGAACGTCGAAATGAATGAACAGTTCGGTCAGTTCGGATCACGTTCGGGTGAGTTCGGGTGGCAAAAACGTGTCACTGGAAGGCAAAACATGACAAGGGAGGGGGAGTCAGCTGAGGAGCAGACTTCCAGGCACCAGGGGTGGAGATGCTTGGAGTAGCAGCCAACCTGCCCAATCACCATCCCTTTTCGCCTCAGACCACTGG
>QEPC01002394.1:905441-936176 GCA_003113815.1 Sphenodon punctatus | reverse complement strand
AGGAATTTTTGGGATTGGGGTGGGTAGTTGTAATTGTTTATAACTGATGATGATTTATGTATTTTAGTATTGTTTTATTTGTTGTGAGCTGCCTCGGGATGCCGTAGGCATGAGGGGGTGGCCAATAAATATAAATAAATAAATAAAATGTGTGCACTCAGACAGGACTTGGTTTGCTCTGCTTCTTGTAAAAAAAATAAAAAATTACGAGAGGTTCATTGGTTCCCTGTCTTTCTGGGCAGATGGGCTGGGGGAGGAAGGGTTGTGACTGGTTTGTGCCCCCTGCCACCCCCTGTGCACACTGGACTCACTTGGTTCTGTTCTGCTTCTTGCTAAAACTGTTTCTTGTTTGTTTGTTTTTTAAAAAGCGAGGTTGGGGCTGCCTAGTTTTCACCATGTCAGATTGCGGCAGGAGGGGCCCCCTGATGCCGCCATCATATGGCAGTCAAATCACATTTGACAGTCAAACATTACTGCGTGTATTTTTTCTAAGTGTTCTGATAGTCATTGGGAGGGGGAGGCGACTGTATAAATAAAATTATTGTTATTAGCATTCCGCATGTGGTCTTTTAATCATTTTTTAGTAGGGATGGGAAATTGCATTGAAAATTGGGATCAGTAATATTGATCGGAATTGGTTCAGATTCCGACTGATACGACCTAAATCCAAATTCTGGCCCTAGCTCGGCTTTCCCCGGACTCCTGCCAGGCACTGGGCAGGGGTCCAGGAGAGGCAGAGCTGGGGGTTGAGAGGTCACACAGCAGTGGGGAGGAGGGTAGTTGCCTCCCAGGACCCCTTCCCAGCACCCGCCTCCCCTGGACCCGTGCCCATGCCCACCTGCTCCGACGCCTGCTGCAGCAACGCTGGGGCAGGTGACCAGGCAGGAGTCCGGGGGAGGTGTGCAGCACCAGGCAGGGGTGCTAGCAGGCAGAGGTGGCTGGGTAGGGAGGAAGGGGGGGTTAACTTACCTTTTCCCCTTCCAGCGGCGCACCGTGCTGTCCGATACAGCCTTCTCAGAGCCATGCCGGGCACATATAATAAGGAAAATAAATTGTGCATGTGCAAAATGGCTACAGTGGCTATTCTGCGCATGTGTGGCCATTTCCCAAAATGGCACCAGCAGCATCAGCACCATTTTGGAAAGTGGCAACCAGTCTTCGTATGCTCAGCCAACAGACGGGCATGCGCAGAACGGCTGCCATTTTCCAAAATGGCGCCAATGATGCCGGCACCATTTTTGGAAAATGGCCACAGATGCGCAGAATAGCCACTGTAGCCATTTTGCACATGCACAATTTTTCCTTATTATTTCTGCCCAGCACAGCCCTGAGAAGGCCGTAGTGGGAACCATGGGGTGCCGCTGGAAGGGAAAAAAGTAAATGAAACCTCCCCTCTCCCTCCCCACTTAGCCACCTCTGCCCCCTAGCACCTAGTTGAGTACTAGGATGTGGGGAGACAGATCTGGGGGTCCCTGAGAGCTCCTTGGAGCAGTGCCAGCACCACTCCAAGGAACTTTGATAGACCCTGCCAGGGGAACTGATCCCTTTGGATCGTATCCCTCGGCAGGATCAGATTCATCAGATCAATATGATTTGCCCCCAAATCAAGCAAATTGCATTGGACCAATTCCGATATTCCCATCCCTATGTTTTATAGCAGTGTTAAGTTTGGGGAGGTGCCTACGGAGTGCATTCATGAAGAATAGGGTCCAGATCATGGATCTGATTCTGTGCCCTGGAGCTGTCCCCTATCCTTGTGTGCATGTTCTATTCCTTTGATCATCTGTGAAATTTGCTGGCCCCACCTACCATTGGCCTGGCCCCACCTACTCTTAGCCTGGCCCTGCCCACTGCTGACCCTACCCACCAGCCTCTGAACTCACCAGCTACCACTGAGCATGTACGCTGGCTAAGAGCCACTCAGTTTTGCAATAGAGACAAAGTAGTACAGTGATATCTTTTATTAGACCAACTACAATTGGTGGAGGTATGCAAGCTTTTGGACCTCATAGGGTCCTTCATCTGACCAGTCAGGCATTCTAACTGCTGAAGGACCCTGTGAGGTACAAACGCTTGTATACCTCCACCCACTGTAGTTGGTCCAATAAAAGACATCACTGTACTACTTTGTCTCTATTACCTATATTTGGGACCAACACGGCAACCTTACTTTCTCTACACTGGGTTTTGTGTCATTTCTAATACAAGAGTTTGGGTTTATTGATTCCTTTCTTTTAAATGTATTTTTCTGTTCACACTAGCAAGGTGAGAGAGAGAAGGAGGTCAGGAAGTGGGGAGAAGTTCCAAAGGAAAATGTGTAAACCAAGTGCAGATAAACAAAAAAAATATTTGGGAAGCTAATTTCTTTATGTAATGTGAATCTGTTGCTTGGGGGCCGGTTTTGGTTGTTAGTTTGTTGGGGTTTTTTGTTTTGTTTTTTGCGTGTGTGTGGTTTTTTGTTTTTGGTAGACAATGCAAGGTAACCGTTTACATGAACTTAAAACTAGCCAATAAAACTGACGATCATCCGTCTCTTCCCCCCCCCCTCCCCCTTCTCTGTATAATTGTTAATTCATTAATGCTTGAAACCATCACGGCATTGTTTTCTGGTAATTATACACACCTCATATGCTGGCTTCTTAAGACATTAATTGCATGATTAGTTTTATGATTTCTTCTGATTACCAATTAAGTTACCTTTCCCCCCCTTTTTGTATTTCATACATACCATTAGACTTTATAGTGCTCCCTTTTTTAATTTCTCACCTAGCAGGGGTTCTCATACATTTGAAGACTGCATTATCCACTCAATAAACAGAGAGAGTTTAATTTTCTGTGTAAAGTATTGGTGTGGACTTGGAAGGATGATGTTTCAGATATTATGCTATCAAGAGTGACATTTAATTTTACAGAGGGAAAAATCTTGTTTTTCACTGTCATAACAATGTTCACAGAGCATGATTTTAAAGATGTGGAGAGACCAAATCAAGTGATTCTCTGTCTGCTAGCTTAGTTGAAATTGTCACATCTCTCCCCCAACACACACACGTATACTGCTAGCCACTCCTTTATTCTAGCTGAGTAATTTTCTCTATAATGTTGTGTGCGTACATAAACACACCATCGTGTCATGTTGTATCATTATCACACAGTATCAGTGCATGTACAGAATTCTCAAAAGAATCAGCAGAGGAACTTCAGGTCAATGGGAATACAGGTGTAAGAGTATGATGGCAGGATCCCATATTTATACAATTATAGAACTGGAAGGAACCGTGAAGGTCATCAAACGTAGCCCCCTGCTTTGTGCAGGATTTATCATGGCTGGATCATCCCAGACATATGTTCATCCATGTAGGGCTGGAGCACGGGGGCACAGTAAAGCCCACACTCTGAGATATAGAGCTGCAACTGGTCACCCAAAGATCCGGGCATCCCTGACGAATCTGGGGGGCCTGAATTGAGCAGCCCCATTCAGATACAATCAATGCTCAAACGGGACCTTACAGGCTGCTTGAATGCGCCGGCTGGCCTTTGAAAGTGACAGGCCCCAGTTGGGACCACTGCAGAGCCCAGCTCTACAGAGGTTCCAGCTGGGGCTTGTAAGTTTTAAGTTTCAAAGGCTGCTTCCCCCCCAACACACACCACTGGGGGTGGGGGAAGCACCAGCCTGCCTTTGAAAGTGACAGGCCCCAGCTAGAACCACTGCGGAGCTGGGCTTTACGGCGCTCTCAGCTGGCCCTTGTCATTTTCAAAAGGGAGTTCCCGGCCACAGCGCCTAGCATAGCACTGTGAGTGGAAGCTCCAGCCCACCTTTGAAACTGACACGCCCTGGCTGAAGCGCTACAGAGCCAGGCTCTACAGAACTCCCAGCTGGGATTGGTCAGTATCTCTGGGTAATGCTCGCATTTTCAGGCAGCAGGCACCCGACGGGTCCTCAGGTAGCCTGTTGGGTGCCCGATGGAGTGCCTGAAAATGCGGGCATTACCCAGGGTACTCATTTCAGTTCTCGATGCAGCTCTACTGAGGTGGCTCTTTGCAAATGAACTAAGTGCCACTAGGGATTTTTAGAGGGGGAGAGGGTGGGACAAGTGCGCCACTCCTACCCGCTCTCAACATTTCCTAGCTCAGTGCTCAGGCCGCTTGCAAAGGGCCCTGCTGAGAAGAATGTTTTCAGAATGGGTGGAGGTAGTGGCATTCTGGCCTTACCCCCACCCACTCTTAAAAGTTCCATTCTGGTGGGGTTCCTACCCCTCTGGGTGATCGTGGGAGTGTTGGGAGCTAACGTGGTAATTCCTTCCTGGGCAAGCTGAGGCCCCACCCCCTGGCTTTCGGTAACCAGTTGCAGCTCTACATCTCAGAGTGGGCTCTGGGTAGCCTGGATCCACCACAGCCTGGCTTTGCCCCCGTATCCAGCCTCTTAAGAACATAAGAACATAGTAGTGCTGTACTGGGTTAGACCAATAAGCCATCCAGCCCAGCATCCTGTCCCTGACAGTGGCCAATCTCTGTCTCTTATGAAAAGTACCCAACAAGTCACAATGGGTAATCCACTGTGAATGTGAATCCACAACTTCTCTAAGTAGCCTGTTCCATTGCCTGACTGCCCTTACAGTCAGGAATTTTTGCCTGATGTTCAATCTAAATCTCTCTTTCTGCAGCTAGTACCCGTTGTATTTTGTCTTTTCTCCTCCTCCCTCCATAGCAAAAGTAGGGCTGAAACTCGATCTTGAGTTTTTCTCAGTTATTGTCAAGAATCATGGTTTTCGACCCGTTTTAAGCGAGAAACAATAATCGAGAAAAATGCTGATTCTTGACATTTCTCGGTTGAGAAATTTTTCTTAAAATACCATTTACCATTTACCGCAATTTATCATTTACTGTATACTGATTTACCATGTACTGCTTACTGTGTACCATGTTCCTCCCAGTAATGTGAATGTGCAAAGTGGCATTTTGGGCATGTACATTACCAGGATGAAGGCAGTACACGGTAAATCGGTATATGGTAAACAGTAACAGTAAATGCTAAACAGTATTTTGAGAAAAATTTCTCAACCAAGATCTTGGTTTTTTAATTGAGATTGTACTGAGATCTCAGCGACAATTATAGATTTTTGCAACATTTTTGCGAGAAAATAATCACTTCTCATTTCAGTCCTAGGCAAGAGAGAACAATTATTCTCCATCTGGCACTAATCATGCATTTCATAGCTGTGTTAGGCCTAGATTTTGCCAGATGCTGAGAATTCTTATCTCCCCCATGACTTAGGGGTGTGCACATCGTTTTTGTTATTACAATAATGATAATGACAACCGAGAACAACAACAATGATAACGAAAACAGCAGACAAGAATATGAAAAATGACAACCAGGAATACCGATATCGATACCGATATAAAAAACGATACCAAAAATGATAACAAAAATGATAACAAAAACGATAACAAGAAACAAAAATGACAATGTCGTTATCATTGTTGTTATTATTAGTGCTGTGGCAGCTGGGTTTTGGAGGGGAAATGTAGAGAGGGGAAGAGGGAGCAGATATCTTGGAGTCAGGGCTGAACTCTTGAACTGTGCCTGCATTGGGAGGGGCGAGCAGCTCAGCAGTATCTGATGGATGTATCCCTGGCTAATGAGCAGCACAAGCAGGCCCCAGCAGTCTCATGGGACTCTGTGATTAATGCATGCTGCCTCCCACAACCTATTAGAGGGGCTCTGGGGGAGGGCACTGCAACCCTTTATTAATGGGAGGGCCAGGTTTTTTCTCTCCGTTGTGTGAGAGCTTTGCTTGTCAGGTTGCGTTTACAGAACTGTGGTGCTTGCACATAAAAAATCCTCCCTAGGTCTCATTGTATCATTTATTTATTTATTTATAAAGTAAAATGTAGTGTATAAGGGTACAAAAATAAAACGTAGGGTATGAGAAAGGAAAGGTGTTCCCACCAATATCTTTCCTTCCTCATACCCTACATTTTACTTTCTCCCTTTCCCTGCCCTTCTCCCCCCATGTACATTATATAGAAATAGGTAGTATAGATTAGATATAGATATATATTATAGACACATAGATTAGAATAATTATATAGATAATTGATTAGATAATAGATAGTTTCCCTTTCCCCTTCTCCTGTCTCCCTTAGATTTAGATAAATATTAGTTATGCACAGAAATCAATAATGATACTGATACCAAAAATAAAAACTTTGTTTGAAATGGTACCGATATAAATAACGATATCAATAATGATAATGAATATCGATACCGATAACAAAAATGATAACAAAAATGATAACAACAACGACAACAAAAACGACATTGTTGTTAATAATGATAACAAAAACAACATTTTTTAATAACGAAAACAAAAACTGAAAATGACATGGGGGCCTGGTGCACACCCCTATTGAAGACCCCTGTCTTGTAGAGATCCATCCATGGTTTGAACTTGAAAGACATGAGAAATCCATTTAGTCCACCAAGAATCCTGTGTAAAGTTACACGTACAACCATGTTTGCTGGGTCAGGTCCTAAAATGTTACCATGGAAAACAACCTTGCTCCAAATAATACTGAATCCTTTGTTAAAAAATTTGAGAATATTAAATAGCCTTTGTGTATTATGTATCCCTTTTTTATGTATGTTTAACAACTACCATAAAGGGTCAGACCAATGGTCCATCTAGTCTGGTATACTGACCTAGAACAATGGCCTGTACCACATGCTTCAGAAGTGTACAAGAAACAAGGCAAATACTGACTGACCAAACAATTATGGCATGATCCATCCTTTACATTTTGTGGGGGTGCATGCTTTCCTATATTTTTGAAAACACAGTGCATCAGGAATGTACTATTTTAAAAATCATGACCTTTCAACATGAAAGCAAATATATTTAGTAATCGACAAAAGACAAGGAAATTAATTCACAGTTCTGTGTGACCCTTTGTATAGACTCTGTGCAATATTGTAATCGTGGGACACTGGGTAATTTCAGATGGTATGTGATCGCAGTCAACCACCCTGAATCACAGTAGATTCAGGATGGTGGCTGTGATCACCGTAACGTCTATTTGAGCCCTGCCAGATGTTCACCACAACAAATCTCTGGCAGGGTTCAAAACTAATCACGGTTCTGGAGGTGAGGCCGGCCTCACCTCCAGACCTGTGGTTAGGTTGGCCACGATCCGGGATGGAGCTGGCAATGGCGGCGATGCACGTCTGCTTGCCAGCCCCATCCAGAATCAGGACCCAACCACAGAACAGGGTCAGGCGCAGTGACCTAATTGGCCACTACGCCCACCCGTCTCCCCATGGGTGGGCAGCCGAGGGAGCGCGGGGGGCAGGGCTGAGCAGCCGCGTGCCGCACAGTGCAGCCCCACCCCCTCCCCGAACTCCAGTAGAGATCAGGCCAGCACATCTAAAGGACGGCCGGCCTGATCATGGACTGGGATCCGAGATGGATCCCTGTCCAGGGTTCAGCATGGCGGACAAACAGGCCCGGCACGTCTGAAATTACCCAATGTCTCATAGCCCTTCAAACAGTGAGGTTAGTGAGTAATGTAATGCAGTCTATAGTATTGTATTTAAATGAGCAGACACTTCCAATACCCTGACAGCTCTCCCAGCCAAGGGAATACAAAGACTCTGGGAGTTTTAGGAAATCTTTAATTGGACCTCTGTAGAAAATAAACTACTAGGTTTGCTGTTGATCCTTAAAGTGGTTGCTTGCCAAAGCTGTACTGTAGTTCTCTATAAAAAGGGTGGGGGAGAAGTCCACAGCATTCCATATGCTGTTCTACAAGCACCCCGTGGATATCAAGTCAACATGGGGAAATGTGCAAAATTGAAGGTGTTCCTGTAATAACAAGCAAAACCATCTTCAGCTCTATAAAAGCTACAATTTTTTCATAAATTGTAGGAAAAAATACCAGGTTCCTTGAGTAACCTTTATTTATCCATAGTGGTTACCCTTTTAAAAACACTTTTCTTTTTTTTTTTTTAAAAAGGCTATTTCATTAATTGTCCTGCTTACTATTGAATAATACATGAGATAGAGGCAAAGTCTGTCAGGCCAGAAAACTGGAGTTGGGATACCAGTTTTAACTGGGCTGACAAGGTCACTAATACATTCATAGTTTCCAGAGCTTTTGCAGCCTTTTTTATGCAGCATCAATGAGTAATTGTGGAGATTTCACTCACCAAATATAGTTGTATTGGATATAGCCTTATTTAGAAAGCCTTCGAGGTCTTTTCTGTTAGCCATATGTTATGCACGCATAAAATTCGTTCCCTTTTCATTTCAAACGTGGGTCGTTTGAAATCTCTCTGAGAAGGGGATTGTGTGTTTTGTTTTGTGCTTTCTCAGCTACGTCAGCCTGAATATTCTGCTCAGAGCAGCAAGATTTCCATTTAGTAGCTACAGTGTTCCCTAATTGTGCTCTTTTGCTTTCAGCCATTCATGAAAAGTTGTACTTGCAGCAAGTAATGTAACAGAGACACACAGAACAAAATAGTTTTGTTGTTTTTTTTTAACTGGAGCAGCATAAACTTCTTTGTTTCTGCTCTCTAGCAAAAAATTTGGCTAACATTGTTGGAGAGAGAAAAAATTGAGATTTGAAAGAAATGCAAAAAAGAAACGAACAAAAATAACATTGTGGCATTTTAAAATACTTTATTTTTGGTTTACCGAGGGGCTGTGGTGTATGGAGCGAGGAGGCTAGAGCGACATTGGCGGCAAACTCGCTCTGACTCCGACCGACTTCTCCATAGGGCCCATTTGTGGTTCTATGTGGAGGCTGTGAGGGCAGCGAGGAAGGAGTTCCTTGCTGTCCTCATAGCGTCTGCAAAGTCACGCCCGGCGGAGCTGTTCCGAGTGGTGCGGGGGCTGGTTAGTCCGGCCTCGCTCCACTTGGCTGAGGATTTGTCCCAGGCCCGCTGTGAGGAGTTTGTCATCTACTTCGCAGACAAGATCGCTCGGATTCAGAGCGACTTTGACACCGGATTAGCGGCAGTAGGTGGAGAGTGCGAGGGGATGGAGGTCCCGTCCAGTCCATCTTTGTGGGGGGAGTTTCACGGAGTGATGCCAGCTGATGCAGTGGATGTCCTGGGGTCTGTGAGGGCCACCTGTTGGGAACTTGATCCATGCCCATCCTGTTTAGTAAAAGCTTCCAGGGAGACATTGGGGACGGTGCTGGCGAGGGTAGTGAATGTGTCTTTGCAGCAGGGGAGGTTGTCACCCAGTCTCAAGGAGGCTGTGGTGCGCCCCCTGCTAAAAAAAACATCTTTAGACGTGGATGCGCTCGCCAGTTACTGACCTGTCTCTCACCTTCCATTTTTAGGGAAGGTTATTGAGCGGGTGGTGGCAATTCAGCTCCAGGCGCATGCAGATGGCATCGGTTTCCTGGACCCGTTTCAATCTGGGTTCCGCCTCGGCTATGGCACCGAGACGGCGTTGGTGGCCTTGGTCGACGATCTCCGCTGGGAGATGGATGCAGGATATTCAACATTTCTCATCCTGCTAGATCTCTCGGCCGCTTTTGACACCGTGGACCATGGGCTGCTGTTGAGACGGCTGTGTGACCTGGGGGGTCTGGATGGGACTGTTCTTGAATGGTTCCATTCATTCCTCTCGAGGAGAAGCCAGCGGGTGGTGCTGGGGGACGAGACATCTTGCCCCCGTGCTTTATCATGCGGCGTTCCGCAGGGTTCTATTCTGTCTCCATTATTATTTAATGTATATATGCAGCCCCTGGGGGAGGTCGTGAGAGGGTTCGGGGTGCGTTGTCACCAATATGCTGATGATACTCAGCTGTACCTTTCTTTTTCAACAGACTCAGACCCTGCTGTCTCAGTGCTATCCCAGTGTCTGGAGGCCGTGGCTGAATGGATATGGCAGAGCAGACTGAAGCTCAACCCCGATAAGACGGAGGTGATGTTGGTGGGGAGAGCGATGGAGGTAGCGGTCCCCCTGATTGGGGGGGGGGTTCGCCCTCCTATAGCTCAGCAGGTCCGGAGTCTGGGGGTGATATTGGACGTGGATCTCTGCCTGGAGCGGCAGGTGGAAGCAGTCGCAAAGGCTGCCTTTCGCCAGTTGCATCTGGTACGGAGGCTGCGTCCATTCGTCTCCGGCCCGGACCTGGCCTCCCTCATCCATGCCTTCGTCACCTCGAGGCTGGATTACTGCAACGTGCTCTACATTGGGGCTTCCCTTGTGCCTGGTTCGGAGGCTGCAGCTAGCACAGAATGCGGCGGCCTGCCTCCTTTCGCGGACGGGTCGTCGGGAGCACATAACACCTGTGCTCCGGACTCTGCACTGGTTGCCGATAGCGTACCGAGCCAGGTTCAAGGTGTTGGTATTGATTTACAAGGCCCTTCACGGGCTTGGCCCCTCATACCTCAGGGACCGCCTCGCCCTCCGTGCCCCAGAACGGCTCCTTCGGTCTGCCGGGGGTGCCTTCTTGAAGGTCCCCCGTGTAAAGCGGGGGGCCACAATGGAGAGGGCATTCTCGGTGACCGAGCCGCGTCTCTGGAACTCCCTGCCGGAGGAGGCCCGCCTGGCCCCAAGCCTTTTAACATTCCGGCGAAGATGCAAAACCTGGCTGTTCGCCCAGGCCTTGGGGGAGGAGGGGAGGGGGGTTAAATGGGTTTTATCTGCCCGACCCTATTTATTTGATTAAAGAGTTCCCGGGCCCTGTTTTAAAAATTGTTGTTCTATTTTTTATTGAGTTTAAAATGGTTTTATATGTGTTTTAATATATGTTTTGTATTTGGAAGCCACCCCGAGCGTGTTTGCAGGAGGGGCGGGGTAAAAATCAAATTAATAATAATAATAATAATAATAATAATAAATCCCACGGCCAGTGAGTTGGGGTGCATGCACGCTGCTGCAGAACATGCATCCCCACTCACCCCCCACGCATCCCCATGCACGGAGCAACCAGGGAAAACAGAGGTTGCTCCATGCGTGGGGGGCTTTGCACCTGTGTGCACCGGCATCCACATGCCGCCCATGCTGTGGCGTGCACACACACACCCCACGTAGCTGCAGCCAATGTAAAAAGGACCTTTCTCAGGGTGGGGTGGGGTGCTACGAGTGGATGATTCCTCCAGCAGCATGGGAGGCAGCTGCTCCATGCAGCTGCAGCCTTCTACGGCACCTGTGCCGACTATACATGGGACGAAGAGGGAGCCTGGCATACGGTGGAACCTATCTGGGCGCTCCAGGTGGGGGCAGTCTGGGGGCCGCACCTGGACCTGTTGTTCCCATCCTTTCTTGCTGTGTATCCCCTCCTGAGCTCCTAGGCCCTCAGCCAGCATTGGTTGGTATTGCTCTCACGTACCCGGCTGCAGCCAGCCACTGGGAACCATTGTCAACCATCCACTTATTCTGGTGGGGGGCATGGTGCTCCCTCTGCATCTCCTCATCCCCCTGATGGCAGTTGGGGAAGTAAGGGTCTCTTCTTTTCCCCAGGAGTCCCTCTGCAGTGGTGGAGACAGGCTGGTACAGAGCCGGGGGGTTGGGGGGTGTTGCTGGGTCCAGTGGGTGTGTTTGACCGTGGGACGGATGTGGCATGTGTGGGTCCAGGCTGGTTTGTGTGCTGCCACCTGCCCTCACCTCCCTCCCAAGACCGGTGTCTTACCAGAATCCCAATGGATTGTTGTTCTGGCAGAGTCGGCGGCAGCTGCTCCATTGCTGGATGCTGTGCGGCTCTGGGCACTGGCCTGTGGTTCTGAAGCTCATCTGGCTATGGTAATAGTGCCTTTGCGAGCAGGTCCCTTTAAACCTCCCGTCCGCCATGTTGTGTTTGTTGTGTTGTTGCTCGGCAACAGCTGTTCCGTGCACCGCTCCTCCTTCCGGGCAGGGCTCTGTGGCATGATGGCACGCCTTCCTATGCTTCCGCCCAATTGTGGTAGCTGTAGTCCGAGCAGCTCCTCTGCAAACTCACGGCCCAGGCTAACCACCGCCACAGCCCAGAGTAGCAACGGAGCAAAGGGTGGAAACATCTGGCAGCCTGCGAACATACGTAATGGTGGATCTGGATCCGGGGCAGGTGTGTGGAACAAAGTGTGGCATCCTGTGGGGAAGCGTGGCTCCGTCACATCTGAAAATACCCACTGAAGACCATGCCATTCCCAGAACTCAAGGCACCCTCTCATTGAGCTATGGGAGGAAAATTATTAGCTTAAGTAGGTGGCTGTTAGAGTACCTAGAGTTGGCATTAGGTGAGCCCAGGATTGCATGCATCAAGCCACTGGATTATCATAATAAGGTGACTCAGCCTTGCCTTAGTTACTGGCAGCAGCAAACCCCATCCTCCTAGATTCACTGCTTCCAGCAATATTGGCTGTTTGTCATCTGCTTCATCTTGTCTTTGAAAGATGTCTTTTTATGTTAAACACTCCCATGTCACCTCTGTTTTGGGGTATAGTGTGTGCATGGAGAGCACCGCTTTAGGGATTCACTCCTACTAGAATGGAAGATGGCAGAGAGCTAGAGAAACTGGGACATTTCCATCCTGGAGAACTGGAAGAATACTATAGCGGAGGCATGCTGGGTATAGTATGCTGATGGAGGTGATATGCCATTCCCTCCATACTGGTCCAATTTGCAATTTCATCAGGTCCTTTGCTCCTCCATTAAATAGACAGCTACATTCTCGATAACATAATTACCAGATCTGTATCAAATCTATGTATGATGGCCATTTTGTATTTTGCAGGAGTGTTTTCTCATGCCAAGGCTTGTTTGATGTAGAAGTGCTGCTTTTAAAGCCACCTACATACACACCAAGTTAATGAATCACCAGCAGAACCTACAGGCTTTTGTGCTCAAACAAATTTGATTTTTACTAGGCACCTGCTCAAGCAATTTCTTTAAGACGAAAGGCCTTAGATTGTTGTTTCTGCCTATAAATAGCTTCTCTTTTACAGAATGCAGCTTATTACCAGCTCTTTAAAATACATTTCTAAGGAAACAAATGTGACTGTCCTTATTAAAAATGTATTGCATATTTCAAAATTAAAGCTGCTTTTGCAGTAACCCAGTATGTTCTTGCATCTTGTGCTGGCATCAGCACCACCAGTGCAGAATATAAGCTGGGGAAGGGGAGACCTAACGTTTCAAATGACAATTGTGGGTCTGTATTTTGAAGTAAAAGTAACAACACATACTTTAGAACATTGGTGGTCAATCACAGAATTGCAAACCGATGTAAATATCCCATCCTCGCGATAATCCTAAATGGGAGAGAATTCTAGTAGTGTGTGTTCTAAAAAACTGTAGTATGAGTATAGAAACAACATGCAGGGGGCTCTAGTGAGTAAATTCCTGCTTGGCATTCCCCTGTTGGGTTATGTTCCTCCTACAATGCACTATTCCATTCTGCTAACTGGAGAGCCAAGAACTCTCCAGCCCAGAGCTTCACTTGGGTCCCAGTGCTGAGAACACTATGGCTTTAGAAAATTAGAAAAACTGGAACAGCTACGAAGCTGTAACTTTGACATTATCTTTTTATCACCGCCGAGACTCTGAGTATCCTTCCCTCATATTGTTTACTTTTTAGTACATGATTGTACAAACAAAGCCGAGTCCCACGGCTGTTAAATTTTCCTCGTTTTCAAATATATTGTTTGGCTACAGTCAGGAATTGTTGGCATGGAACAGGATTAGGCCTTGATGCAGCCCTCTCAACTGTAGCCATTGTTTTTCAGGAAGATGGCTGAATTATAAAGATTAAATTAGGGCTGTGTTTATTGAAAAACCTTTCCTGAACAGATGATACATAGTGTTTCTGTTTAATAATGTCATAAGGGAGAGAGTCAAAGGCATAGAAGGACCACTGGACTTGCTCCAGGGAGAGGTCAGATCTCTCCCTGGAGACCGCAGCTCAAGAATCTGGGGGTGTAAGGATTCTTGTTCTTTGTCTGCTTTGAGAAAGAGCTGCAAGGCAAAAATAGCTAGGGTACCAATTTACAAATATTTAAGGCTAGATGGATGGCAGCCGCACCAGGGCCCACAAATCTGGCAGGTCCACATGCATGTATAATGCATATGCACGCTGGAGTGGAATGCCGCAGCAGGGGACGTATTCTGTCTTCTGCACTGGGACCTACTCCCACCCAGCTACAGCCCTGGAGGGATGCTCTGCTGTGGATCACATTTTGACATAGTGAGGTCAGCTATATACCAGTTCCAACAGGACTGCCCCATTTTTGTAGGGAAATCCTGTAGGCCCACCTTTGGAGGACAGGGTCCCACCAGGAGAGGAGGCTGTGTGCAACTGCTTCCAGAGCCCTCGTACGTGGCTGCTTCCATGTGCAACTGCACGTGACCAGCACCAGAGACCTCTGCATATAACTGTCTCCAGAGTAGGAGTTAATTGTGGGAGGAGAGGGCATGACAGGGGTTCAGTTCCAGCAATTAAATTCAGGGCGGGGGGAGCCTGAGCCTCAGGAAATGTTCCTTTTAGGAGTGAGCAACCTGAAATGTGAAAGACCAGGAAAGGCTAATATTATATATTAAATAAACAAAAGCCAGAAAAATCCTGGAAGCTCTGGGCCAGGAGGCATGGCTTCTAGGGTAGAGGGTGCAGCTTCTGGGCCAGGCTTGGACCCTGGATATTCATTTATATATATATATTTTACAAATTAAGTGCCACTCCATAGCACCAAGAAGCAGGGTCACACAGCCACTAGAGCTGGCTTCCTCCTGCCAGAGCCAGGGCTGGTGCTACCTTCCACCATCAGCAGGCAGGGGAAACTGCTGAACAGGGTGTGAGTGCGCGGAGGGGGCGAGGCTTCGGTTCCTCTTCAGCCACTTGAAATGTTGTGAGGCCTGCATTTAGACAACAAGTTAGCATTTAGCAAGGGGTGAAGAGATTTAAAATGTGTTAGCTAACATTAAAATGCTTCTGTCGGTAGACTACGAGGTGTTTAAACACGTTAGCTAATTGAGGTAAACTTTACACGCAGGCCTCAAAATGTACTTTCCCCCTCAAACTACTGGGATGAGATGTAGAAGACGATAAATAAAGCAACGTGTTCAAAGGCACAGGCCTTCAGCTACAGAATGTAAAAAACATTTGGCACAAGGGATTACTGAAATGTTCTTCCTGCCCATTTCAGTCCATTTCAAGCACTGTCTGTACTTTGCAAGCACGTGTTAGCTAACACGTAGGGATGGGACTTTCATGGGAAATCCTTCTCATGGGACTTCAATGGGAAGAGCCGCAACCCACGGGGAAGCCACAGGCCCCCACCCCACTCCTGACCTCAGCGGCCATTTTGCGTCATGTGCAGTAAAGAAGGCAGCGTTCTTCAGAGTTCCGGGACTGGTGTGGGACCTAGAAGAAAAGAAGAAGATTAGAAGAAAGAAGAAAGGAAGAGAAGACCCGGCTGCCCGACAGAGGAGCCGGTTCTGCTGCTGGTGACTGGGTTTTCTCCACTGCCGGCGGGAGCCAGCTCCGCTGCTGGACAGCCAGACCTGGCAGCGGAGCCGGCTCCCACAGGCAGCAGAGGAGACCCAGCCACTGGCAGCGGAGCTAGCACCCCAGCCGGTGGCGGTCATCACCCCCCCCCCTCTGCCCAGACATGGGACTGCCGGTAAGATGCTTTACAGGGGCACCAGGGAAGTGTGTAATGTCGGGCCCCAGCAGGTATTAGGGGTAATTGATCTCCATCCCCACCCTCCGAGGCCAGGAGCACGGTTGGGGGATGCCCCAGGAGGGGTTTTGGTTTCTTCTGCATCAGCTCCCTGTGTCTCGGAGTCAGAGGCTTTCCCATTGACTTCAGTGGGAAATATCCGACACCGATAAAACCGACACGGGTAGGGGATCCAAAACACAGGCTTTCCCTAGCTGCTATTCCCTATAGATGCATTGCTGATGCCTCCTCTTCTATCCTTTGCTCAGGGTCCCCCTCTGTTAACCAAGTGAAGCACGTGCACCTGCAACTTCTTAACTTGATGAATGTATACCTGTCTCTCCCTATGTTCCCCCCGCCCTTGTCTCCTCTCCTTGTCTTTCCTAGATTGTAAGCTCCTTGGGCAGGGATCTGTTTCTAATTAGTGATTGTACTGCACCAAGTGTATTGCTGGTGTTATATAAATAAAATAATAATAAAAAATAATGGCACACGATAGCTCATATTATCAGTTGCATTCAATTTGAGATGTAGATTGAGTTGCTCCTTTTTCGTAACATTTACATTATGTGAGAGTCTATAGGGCCCCGTTCCATAAGAGTCTTTCCCATAAACATAAACTGGGAGAAAAGCACTGAGATCCTATTTAGAATGGTATAGAAAGCATAAGCACCTCTTTCTATATGCACATGCACACACTCATTAAAGATATAAAGACCAAGCTGAGATACAGGCTCATGTGCAGTGTTAATAAGCATCCATTTTCTAGCCAAAAAATGACGAGAGCTAGAATTTGGCCCTATGACCTCACAGTCTGTTGTTTATTACTTATTTATTACCTATTCCAACTTTTACCTCGAGGCCACATACATATCAGCACTGTAATGTGTCGCAGAGGCTCCCTGCACAATATAGCTCTGTGTGTTAACAGTAGATGGAGGTACAGTATAGAGTATATTGCACTGTGTCTTTGCCACACATCCTGAAGGCACACTGACTTGTTATTACTTTGAATTAAGCCTCACAATAAAAACTAACAGGGTAGCAAAATCTGTGAGCAAAAACACATTTCTAGGTCATGCTTCTCTTTCTCTTTATGTAATAGCCTAATCAATTTTTCTTTCGGAATCACACGTGGAATACACAGAACCAAGCACAGACTTATTCCTGCCTCATCTCCTTGATTGTTTAATTTTCCAACCAGATCCTCTCTTGTGCTTTTTCTTTCCCTAGGCCAATAAAATAACAGAAAATGGAAGATGGTTCTGAAACCAGTCGAAGCAGAAAAGTATCAACATCTAATAATTAGCATGCAGTCTGTGGATCTTGTTTTGCTGAGTCTTTCCTATCATTTTTTACACAGAAAGCCAGTGCAAATGCTGAAATCCCACCTAGATCCATGCAGGGAGCTGTGTGCTCTGCATGAAGGAAGGTTAAAAAAATATTTGCAACTAATTTCCATTAATATTTCAATACCCACCCTTATTCCAATCCATATTTTCATATCTGGCCATTACCAACTCGATCACCATTACTGTTTGATCACCATCTGTAAGCTCTTTGTTTTGGATGCAGGGAAGACAAGAAAGAACAAAAGTCAAGTCTAAATGAAGAAAATCACTGTGTGCCTCCCCACTCTGCAAGCTGCATCTACCAAATACAAAATGGCAGGTCCTGCAGCAGATGTGAGGCCTCAAGTACTGTACAAGTGTAGCACACAGCAGTGTTGCGTCTACATATGCCTCCAAAACCAATGGATGCATGGTATATTATATAACTGTGTTGTGGAGGGAATTACCTTAGGTAAGGGACTGATTCCTATACCTACAGGATTCCATGGAATGTTTTAATGTATATGCAGAGCAGGCAGGATCTTGGCTTTTAGGTAGAGTGGCCAGATATCCAAATTTTAGAGGGCACATATGAGAAATACGGGTTGCAGGACTTCATTAAAACTAGTGCAGCCCTGCAACCTGTATTTTTCATACTTGTTCTCTAAATTTGCATATCTGGCCACCCTACTTTTAGGAATCTGGAGAAATGCTGTCTACCACTGTGTTTGTACAGCATCTAGCACAAGTGGTACTTTCTGTAATACAATTACTTCATGATAAGAAAAAGACCCCGTTCCTAGACATACACACTCGTACGTGTACAAAGCTAGCAGAGACCAGCCTCTGATGCCCCCCTTCCTTATTGGCTGCCTGGCATATCAGCTACCAGACCCCTCCCTTGCCTCCTGAAGCTCCAGGAGGAGACTGCCCACCCATCTCGCTACTCTTGTATATGGGCTCTGCTGTGGCTGTTGTAATGGCTCTTCCAGAGATCTGTAGAACAGGGAAACAATGAGGATGGTATAGGGCTCTCCTGGATGAGCAGTAACCCAGGTGATGGCTTGGCCACCAGTGCTCCCTTTCCATACATTACCTATGGCTCAGTTGACCTCAGAAGAATGAAGTTCTGCATTGAGCCTTCTGGGATTTGGTATTTTTGAAAAGTCTAATGCCTAGAGACCTAAGTACATACTCTGCGTGTTGTCACTTAGTGAAGTGTTATTTGAGGTCTTTTCCCTCTTCTCTTATTTGTGCTCTACCCATCAATAACCGTTTCAGTCCACGGTGTCAGCGCGAATGCGAGTACCTGTGCACTGGGCTCCAGACGTGCTTATAAATCGAAAGATATCTGACATGATGGATGGTATTTTAGCTGTAATTAGAGCAAATGCTGATGTGGAACCTTAATAAAACAACTCTGTTGCAAAGACATCACGCTGCCAGTAATGGAAATCTGACATTTACGCTGGTTTTGTGCTACTTGAAGCTACTGTCCATTATAGCTGAATTGCTGGGCTGCTTCTGTTCAGCCATTCTGTTTCCCAGAGGTGTTTCAAGAACATCAGACGGTTTCCTCTACTCCTTTCTTTCTTTGTAATCAGACTAGTATGTGATGTAGCATTCCCTGAGAGAGAAAAAATAGACAGCCTGAAACATAGCGTATATGCCAGTCTCTGTACAGGCAAAATGTGGGGCTGGGGGGACACATGTCCCCAAGATTTTCAGCAGAACCCCTGTGCCATACTGTACTAATGCACTGGGGGTGAGGGGGATGCCGGAAACACGGAGAACCTGTCCATCTCACAGCACTCGCTCAGACCCTCTTTTAGTTGGGCCCGAATCCTGATGCCTTTACAGTAGGAGGGGTTACTGCTAAGGAGGTCGTCTGAGGCAAGAGCATTGTGAGGTGAATGGATGGATTGCCAGTCCACCTCACTGTAGTTGCACCCCTGAGTCAGTGTGTTGCCAGTAGTTTACCTCAGATCCACCCTCACCCCCTTAGCATGTTGGTGCCTTCTTTCAATGGTCATGCATTGCCTATAAGTCTGTGTTGCTAAACCCTATGTGGTTACACAGCTACCGTTCTAATACATTTGTGCTGTCATATCTAAGCTATAAAACATGGACATCCTTTCACTCTTTTATTAGGACCAAAGACCTGTCTTGAATGCAGGGCTGCCTTAAGCAAGGTGGGGCCCAGGGCAGGGGATGGAATTGGAACCCATAAAGAGGGGTCTGCGTAGAGGGGGCAGAGCTAGGGCCAGGAAGAGGGGCAGGTCCCGACAGTAAGTACCTGACCTGGGGCCAAGGGCCACATCCTTTCCCCCTCCCACCACTGGAAGTGATGACAGAGTTAACAACGCTTTCAGGTGGAGGCAAAACGCTCCTGCTCCTTTGGTCAGCTCTCAGCCCCTGGGTGGGTGCTTCACTGCTTACTGTGAGCAGGGTCCCCTCCCCACTGACCATACAATGGGGAGCGTCCCACATTATTTATTCATTTATTAATTAATTATATTTGATTTGGCGTGACCAAAGGTCTTTGCCTGAAAACCAGCAAAAAACCATAAGGTACATAAAATACATAGGAAAGCCCAAATGGGCAAATATAAAGAACATCGAAGGAAAAATTCCAGAGTTTCTTAAAATATTCCTGCCATGAGAGAGAAGGCCAAATAAACATCAAACATAAGCAGTATATCTCCCATTATTCATTTATTTAAATTTATATCCTGCCCTTGCCTTAGGGCTCAGGACGGGTTACAACAAAGTAGCCAAAAGCTGCGTCTCGCAGCGGCAGCAGGAACAGCCTCCCCTAGTGGTGGGGCCCTGTCACTGCACTGCTGCTAAGGCTTCTTCCTCCATGCCCCCCACCCCACCCCCACCAGCTTGAAGAACCTCTTGAGGGCAGAGTTCTGCTGTTGTGCTGCTGCTAAGACTCCTCCCACTGGCGTGTGGCGGCCACCAAGTCCTCGTGCTGGGCCATGGCTAAGGCTCCTCCTGTTGCGGTCGTGCTCTGGCCACTGACCTGGAGGGGGCCAGCCAGAATTAGGAGAAACAAACTCCTCCATGGGGGAACGGAGAGTTCCTATTGCAGCTGCTGAATGCGGTTCCTGCCCCCTCTCTCCTGGACACCTATGCAGCCCCGACCCCCAGGAATTGCCTGCCTGTGGGCCTCATGATGGGCAACAAAAACTCCACCTCCACTTCTGAGGCTTCCAGGACCCAGGCTTCCTGCACCCTCCACTCCCAAGGCCAGGCCTGTCTGGATGTCTGTGTATAACTGCTGCTGGCTTCACTAGAAGCTGGATTCTGCATGCAAGGGCAGAATTGACTCTTAAAAACAGATTGTCAAGTGCCTACAGTTACAGCTTTCCATTCTCAAACTTATGCAGCATCTAGCAGTCCTCCTTTTGACAATTTTAGGCAAATGTTTTCAAAAAAATTCATCAGCATTTTGAGTCCCTTGATGTGGAAATACATACAGGCTAGAGAGCTATAATTAGGCCTGAAACAATATTTCACCAGAACGGAAGATCTCATTGAAATCCCAGTTTTCGATACCATCTTGGTCGCCTTAAGAACTTCTCGGTACTCGACAATGCTTTGATCAAAATGTTGATTCTTGATTTACTGATGATTTCTTTAACGGGATCCCGTTTACTGTATTTCCACTTACCCTATACCATGTACTGTTCATGTACTGCTTACCACATTAGCAAGGGCACCATTTTACTTCCAGGTTTGTTGTTTCTGCATTTCTGAGCCAATCACTGTGCAAATAGCCCACCTCCAATGCCTCCAGTCAGAATTGCTGTTCTCTGTTGTTCCCTTTGCTTTGACTATTCTGCAACTGCGTACCAGATTTCTTTACAAATTCAATCCAGTTGCAGATTGGTCAAAGCAAAGGGAAGAAGAAAGAAGAACAATTCTGATTGGAGGCACTGGAGTGGAGGTTACGGGTCTCTGGGGAGAGGTTAAGGTGGGCTGTTTGCACAGTGATTGGCTCAGAAATGCAGAAACAACAAACCCAGAAGTAAAATTATGCCCTTGCTAACGTGGTAAGCAGTAAATGAATGGTATGTGGTAAATAGTAAGTAGAAAATTGGTAGATCAGGATGGGATTTCTTGGTATTGGAAGAATCCAGAAATCGCATCGGTATTAGGAAATGGTCAAGAAATCGATTCCTACGTGCACAAGGAGGTAAGGGGAGGTCCTGGTTCAAGTCTCACCTAAACCACGAACTTTCTGGGTGACCTTGGGACAGCTACAGATCTCTCAGCCTAACCTACCTTGCAGGGTTGTTGTGGGGATTAAGTGTTGAGTTAATTAGTTGTTAATAAATTAAAGAATTGTAAGCCATCCTCAGCCTATGGGATACAAAAATCTAAATAAATAAAATTAACAATAATAATAATTAATAAATAAATAACTATTTGACACATCAGTTTACACAGTCTGTTTTAGCATTTGCTTCCTTAGTTCTTTTATCAAACCAGAGTTTGGTGTTTCTTGTGTTAATTCTGTGGAATAAGAAAGAACTACAATACTTAAAAGTACAGATAGTATAGATGTGACTTGCAAGTCGTGCTGTTGCCAAATTAGAAACAAGATTTTCAAGCCACATCTCTATTTCGGTGGGTAAAGCTTTCAACTGCAATGGTTTGCATGTGCCAGGAGTCCATTCTTGGGGCACTCTTGAGACCGGGCTAGCATAGGGACCCTCCACCTCCATAATCAAGTCCAAAATGGTGTTCCATTTTGTGTGGTCGAGTCTGTAGCAGATGTCAGAAAACTAGGCAGGCAGTCCAGGAGGCAGGAGGGAGTGAGGCATGGAACCGCATAGCCAATCCTTTGGCAAACAGACTTGACTTTCTTTCTGACACTCAAAACTAAGGCCGGACTCTGATCCAGGAAGTATTTATGGGTCCTCCCAGCCAATCCTGAGACAGAGGCCTTCGTCCAATCAGGGCAAAGGTCAAGCAGGCCCCGGGAAGAGTGTTGGACTTGGGTTACTCTTGAGCCCTTCTATTTATACCTGCCCTGGGGTTGCTGGGAGAAATCAGCTATGCTGTGGTGCCTTGGAAATTTCAGGTTCTGGCCCCACTGATTCCAAATCTCGACATCATGCAGTTTTCTGTTTTCAGTCCTGCTTCTCACTATTTATTTCAGGCATTAATTGGACTCCCACAAAACAGAGGCCCTGTGCATTGAGTGGGTATAGTCTGTGGGATGGAGTTCACATTTTAGTTGCCTATGCTTTCCACTCAGAATCTCCACCATTCAGCTAGATTTTCTCTCCACAGGCACAGAACCTCTGGAGATGCAACCCAGAAACCTTTCCACTAGTTTCTATGCAGTCTCGGCTACATTTTATAGAAATTATCCATGGGAATTGAGATGGTGCTGCTAGGATGCTTCTAGCAAAAACTGGGAGAAGTAGGCTTGAGCTTCCACTAGATAAATGCTGGTGACATGCTGAAAATTGAGAGCAAAAAACTTAAAGAGAATTACTTTATTATTAGCCTAAGTCAGGGGGCTGTGTTCACTGTGTTTTCTCACTTGGCATCAATGGGGAAAACGCAGTTAATGTGGGTCTCTGGGTCCCAGTTCAAACTGGGAGATGCTGGCAATGTTTTGAAAGTATTTCCATGTGGACTGAATGTGTTAAGCAGCCTTCCGAAGTCTGGACATCCATCTATTAGACCTACAACCCAAACTGAATAGTAAGGCATTTTTGACACTTTGGAATTCAAGTTAACTTGCTCATCTGATGGGAAATATTTATTGTTTTTTGTTGTTAATGATAGAAAACTGGTGCACATTGGACTTTAGCTTGATTTTAAGTCTAGTCGTAATCCACTTATCAAAAGAGGTGTTATTTTTGTATGCCATTGATGGAGTCACATGGATTCACAAACTAGACAATCTTGTGTTAGAGTCAGCTCACATGACAGAGTTCCTTTCTGTAAGGTGTGAACAGAATTATTGCTAATGGGGGGAATGCTGTCCCATCTCTTATACAGAGCTAGCAGTAACCAACAGGACTCTCTTTGAGACCCTATCTTAGATGTCAATGGGTTTGCAACGTTTCTCTGAATGCAAAATGCATTTAAAAATAATTCCACAATTGGGCATTTTATTTATATACATTCAATTTGAAAGGAATCTCATATTGCGTCTCCTATGCCTATTTTAAAAACCATTATTAAAGAGCCTGGTTTTATCCCATGGCATTGAATCACAATCTAAAGTATACCAATCCCTTGTGAATATGGCTCAGTTAAATACTGGACAGGCAGGCTGAGGCTTTTGAAAAATCAAAAGAATATCATGTGACCGTTAGCAGTGTAAATCAGCCAATCTTCAACATACGGTCAGGGAGATGGATGTACTGATCTGGGCAGCAGCTGAACATATTATTTCAGAGTTTAAGCATAACAAAAGAAGGCCATTGTGAAACATTAGAGACACAACTTCAAAACAAAATTATTAATAGCCACGAGGCGGAAAGCTTTCGTGAAACTCGGAACCCAGGCCTAAACAGATTCTCCACTTCAGGAATGAATAATAGATGGAGTCCAACTGTTTTGTGGCTTAGCACAAATTAGCAATTCATTGATTGTAATCACAAGCAGCTGCCTGTAATCAAAGCATAGGTTCTGATAGGTCATTATCCAATGATATGTTAATTTTTGAGGTATATGAAGAGCAGATATGGAGCTTGTAAAAGATGGCCTCAGTGAGACAAAAGATGCTTTTTTCCCCCCTGAAAAGTTTACCAAAATGCTGGCTTCCCTTTTATCCATCCAGTTTATTCAGTTAATATTTGCAGTCTTCATTATTAGATGTGATCTAACAGCAGCCCCAGCAGGGGTCAGCGAGAGCTAGCCAACTTCCAGGTTTGCTCGGCAAAGCATAGTGTTGGGTGTAGGAATGAAACAGGTTTCCTTTCAGACTTCCTGAGGTGATTCACTTGCCGTGAGTGCCCCTTTCTGCACAAGGTAACTAAAGCAACATTCTCATCAGGCTAAAGGAAGCAAGAGAGAGAGAGAATGAGCACGCTATGCTCAGACTTTGCTTACCTGAAATTAGGGTTCTACCCAACCTGAGTAAGTGACTCAGCTTCTTTGAAAGTCAGGCCTCTTCTTAAAGAGCCTGAAGAATGAGAATCTTGGGGAGACTGGAACTTTTGGCCATTGATGCTCCAGAGGCCGAGTGGTTCTCAGACAGTTGAGTTGGGACCCACCAATGAGTTCTGGGAGGGTCTTAGGTGGATCCTGGGAGGCCTCCGGGACAGCCTGAGTAGCCCACGAGTCCTGATGCAGCACCTGCTGCTGAATGTTCTGGCTGCCTGTGTTGTTGAGGACTAGGGGTGGAATAGGAAGATGATGGACCCAGATCCCAACAGCTTCCCTGCCTCTCTGGATTCCATGTCCTGCTTGCTGATTTGGCCCCCATCCCCAATGCTGCTACTGAGAACAGCTCTCCTCCCCGCTCTCCCCCCCCCCAATAGCCCCAGCTCCCTGTCCCTGCTGCTGCTGACGCTGCTGTTGCCCAGCCACGCCTGATCCTGGATTGTTTTTTAAGGTAGGTCTCCAGATTTGTTAAGTGTTTTGGTGAGTCTCGACCACAAAAAGGTTGAGAATCACCACTCTAAGCTGCAATCCCCTCAGCCGAGGATCTGGAAAAGCTTGCTCATCCCAGGCCGTTTTTAGACGTGTGCGGCAGCGCCCGCGCTTGTTTTCCAAAAGACGCGGCAGTCCGATTTACATGTGACGCCGTCGCCGAATATGTGCATGCGCGGGCGATGCGCATCCATTTCCGGCTGCGAACTGACTGGGTCGGCAATTGAGGCCGGTCATACACAACCGGAAATGGATGCGCATCGCCTGTGCATGCGCGTATTCGGCATCGGCGTCACCTGTAAATCGGACTGCTGGGTCTTTTGGAAAACAAGCACGGGCACCTCTGCGCACGGCTAAAAACGGCCCCAGAGGCAGCAGCGGCAGAGTAGCCACACAAGGACATATGGACATCCCCTCCCCCCTCCTGATGACATCGAAGGAGAGGTTGCGGTACTGGGGGTGGGGTGCTGCAATTTGGCCAACCAGAGGCTTTGGCACGGCTCTCCCTCCCCTCCCACCTTTGCGGGGGCGAGGCTTGGGGAGGTGTTCTTCTGGGTCGCTCCTCATAACAGCGGGGGCAGCCGCATGGAGAGCGGGCAGCAGCAGGTCAGGGTTCCCAGAAACAGTGGCAGCAGAGCAGCCACACAAGGACATATGGACGTCCCCCCCCCTCCCTCCTGATGACATCGGAGGAGAGGTTGCAGTACTGGGGGCGGGGCGCTGCAATTTGGCCGGCCAGAGGCTTTGGCATGGCTTTCCCTCCCCTCCCACCCTTGCGGGGACAGGCCTCGGGGAGGTGTTCTTCTGGGCCGCTCCCCAGAACAGCGGGGGCGGCCGGAGGCCGTGCCAGAGGCACATGTTGGGGACCCGACCGAAGGGGCACGGGAGGTGGGGCCGGGGAGACTGTCGGTTGGATAGGGGAATGTAAATTGCCACTGGTATTCATTGATGAGAAGGCCTCCATCTCTCCCGGTGAGAGAGGGTTTGAAGGAGGGTTGCCCCCTGGTAGCAGCAGGGGTCAGCTTGAAGTGATTTATGAGAGATCCCTGATGAGAGCAGGGTTGTGAAATGTGAATGTTAGTAGTGGATGCTGGTGGGAAATAGTTTTGGGTTAAATATGATGCATTATGGGTTATTGTATAAATAATGGGGTGGGTCTTTCTTTTTATGATGTGAAGTCCCCTGTGTGGGATGCTTTAATACTGTTATTATGCGATGTTGTTATTTCTAGGTTCCCCTGTGTGGGATGTAAAACCTAGTTACTTATGTTTTGGTATATTTTTTGTATGTTGTAAGCCGCCTTGAGTTGACATGTTCGAGAGAGTGCCGGATATAAATTAAAATTGAAATGAAAAAAAAATAAATGAAATGAAAATCCCTGGATACAATAGTGACTAACATTTCAGCTGCCTCCTCTGAAAGTCCTGGCGGAGTCTGGGCATAATCTCTCTGAGGAATGGGCTCAGGTAAGGATCTAGCTTGGACACAGGAACAGGCAGGTATGGGAACAGCCATTAGACAGGGGTCAGGAAAGCAGGAACAAACTTTGGTCAGGAGCAGAACAGGAAACGTTTCACAAAGCTTCCTGATCCTGCTGCATGGTCCAGTATACCAGAGGTAACTAATCAGAAGGTAGTGGGTGGGCATGTGAGGAACAGAGGTCCTCAACTTGGGCTATTATAAGAACTTGAGATAATACTAGGTATTATCGTTCTGCCATTTTTGTAATGTGTGAATGCACTGTTCCCCTTTTATGCTGCAAGATCTCGGGTTGTTGTAAAAGCCACATTTCGTGGGTCTTACAACGACCCAAGATCCTGCAGCATAAGAAGGGAATAGTGCATTCACACAATACAAACATTGTGGAATTAGAATACCCAGTATTATCTTGAGTTATTAAAATAGCCCATTGTGTAATGTGTGAAAGCAACCTCCGATCCAGGGTCTAGAACCAGCCACTACTTGGCAACCCAGGAGGGGGGCAGGGGGCTGGTTCAAGGCCCTGTTCCTCACATTACCCAGAACAGTGAACTCCAGGCACCACCGCAGTCATAGTTGGATTCCATGCCTGGAGTTTTTTTCTCCCTCTTTCGAAGCTGTTGGGCAGGCTAGGCCAACAGAGAGATGGGCTACATTTCACTGGTTGGACAACTAGCAGATGGGTAGCCTGGACTTGGGCATTTCTAGTTTGACTGAAAAGCACTGTGTACGCCTAGTAGCGCTATAGAAATTATTTTTTTAAAAACTGTGGGTGGCCCGGAAATAGAGACAATAATATGATCCGGCTTCCTCAGTCACAGGGTGACCATAGACAGTCTATGGTAAGGCCTACAGTCACCGTACCTCCCCTTTAAAAGAGGATGTTTATGAAAAATACATGGTACAGCGCTGCACTGGAATCAATACAGCCCTGCACCATGTATTTTTCATAAGCGTCCTATTTTATTTATTTATTTTACATACTTCTACCCCACCCCTCCTGCAGCTCGGGGTGGGCTAACAATATAAAAAAATAACTATATAAAATACAATAATACACTATTTAATAAATATGCAATAAATATAAAACAACACTATAAAACCATACGGTGAAGCACCATAAATTTAAAAAAACCACCGTCCCTAATCCTCAACCCTCCACCCCTTACCCATCTCCCTCACCAAAAGCCTGGCACAATAGCCAGGGTTTGCATTGTTGTCTGTCTAAAGGAGGAGAGGTTCGGGACCACATGGGCCTCTGCCAGGAGGGAGTTTCACAGCCTTGGTGTGGCCACCAAGAACACCCTCTCCATAGTCGTCCCCTGAGATACTCGGGCTACTTCGAGAAAGGTGCGCCTTTATAGGTAAGCACCAACACCTTCAATCGGGCCCAGAAGACTATAGGCAGCCAGTGAAAAGAACAGCGCACCAGTGTAATGTGCTCACGGCAACCCGTCCTGATAAGGAGGCGGGCCGCCATGTTCTGCACCAGCTGCAGCCTCTGAACCATCACCATGGGTAGCCTCTTGTGGACCATGTTAAAATAGTCTCATCTTGAGGGGAGGCATGGTAACCCTAGTAAGGCCAGCCCTTGCAATGGTGCTGAGGAGCCAGCCGCTGCCCTCTGAGTCCCAGGGGAACCAATTCAACCCTAGCTCCTTATAGCTACTGTCTTTATGGCCTATTCCCCTTGAAGGCGTTCCTCAATAGGGAAAAAGGGGGGTTCAAAACGTATGGGCAACCAATTAAGCACAACTGAATTAAACTCATGGAGCAATAAAAACCCAATTGTAATTTGCATGTGATAATTCATCGTCTGTGAAGCAAATATTTAGAGCAACGTCAGTGCTTTCATTGTGTTTATGACCAGTATGTTTGCTACCATGAACTCAATCACTGCCCAATGGGAGGTGTGACTAAATGGTTTGACACATAACAAGTAATCAAGATAAAAGAGTTGACACTGTGCCGAGCAGAAAGCCTGATACATTTTTTAAATGCAAAATTAATTTTGAGATTGATTGAAGTCCGCTCTGTTTGTTCATACAATGGAATTAACGTGGTATCAGTACCCCTTCATGTTTCTTTGTCTTGCCTAGGATATCTGCAATGTGCTCAGCCCTGGGTCAGAATGAATTTTGATTTCAGTTTCAGAGTAACCTTTATATGTACTTTCCCCCCTTGAAACTTTGCACAGTGAATGTGAGAGTAGAGTAGGAGGAGGCGATGAGGAAAATGAAGTATTCTTTTTATCCATGCAGTCCAGTTAAAATTGCAGTGGGCTTTCATACGCAGCTCATGCCATTTTCTGAAAGTAACCTTGAGAGGACACTGTTTTTTCTGAGTCAAGAGGGGTAATTTTAGTTTGTGCACTTGTCAGTCTTGTGGCTGCACTTCCAAAAAGCAAGGGAACATATCCCCCATTATTGCCCCCTCTGCTGCACGTTTTCAACCTCTCCCTCTCTACTAGCGCCTTTCCCTCTACCTTCAATCATACCACTCTCTTTCCTAAAAAAAATAAAATCTTCTCAACTCCTCCACCAAACTATTTTCCAATCTCACTCCTCCCCTTCCAGTTCCTCATTCAACCCTTTTTAATATGGCTTCCATCTTCTCCACTTAATTGAGAATGCTCTCAATAAAAACAATAAGTAATGACCTTTTCATAGCCAAGCCTGAGGGTTTCTATTCCATCTTTGTCCTGCTGAACCCCTTGGCTTTGGCACTGCTGAATCCTGTTCCCCCCTTTCATTCTCTTAACTCCTTCAGTTTCGGGGACTCTGTTCTCTATCTGCTCCTTCAGTACCTCTCTGCCTGATACCTCCTTCACCTACATTCCTTTTTCAGTGAGAATTCCACAGGGATCTCTCATTGGTCTCCTTCTCGTCTCACTTCACACTCTATCCTTGGGAAAACTCTTAGGCCACTTGCCCACGTTACGGAGATACAGCGGGGAAACTCCTGGCGAACTCCTGGCAGCCAGACTCACAAATAGCTCTGAATGTGGGCGCGGGGGTAAGAGAGTCACCGGGCGCATCCCGCAGCGATTTCTCTGACCAATGACAGGGCTGGATTTTGAGCCCTGTCATCCATCAGAGAAATTGCCATGGGATATGCCCGATGATGCTTTTACCCCCGCGCCCACATTCAGAGCTACTCGTGAGTTTGGTCACAAGGAGTCTTCCGGGAGTTTCCCGTCGTATCTCTGTAATGTGGGCAAATGGCCGTAGATTCTCCTGGCTTCCACTGATGGCTCCTAACTCTGATAGATTGCACTCCATCCAATCACACATCACCAACTGTCTCTCTGACATCTCTGCTTGGATGCCTCACCGCCATCTCAAATGTAACATGTACAAGACTGAACTTCTTATCTCCCCTGCCCCACCCCCACAAAACCATCCTTTTCATTCTCTGTCTCCACTGATCGTGTCATCATCCAGCCTGTCCCCAAGACACAACCCTTGGAGTTCATCTTTGACTCCTCCCTCTTCTTTGCACTTCAGTTTCAGTCTGTTGCTAAGCCTGACACTTCTCCCTGCATAATATTGTAAAAATCCAGCCCCTCCTTACTGCTCCCACTGCCAACACTCTAGTCTATGCTCATCATCTTGATCACAGCATCCTCCTTATTAGCCTTCCCTGATCTCACTATGACACTCTGACTTCTCTTCAATACTCTGCTGCTTAGGTCATTCAGATCATCCATCACTTTTATCATATTCTCCCCTCTGCTCCCTCCGCTCGCTCCCTCTCCCACTTCAGGTTTTAGCAAGAACTTGTCCTCACCTTCAAAGCTCTCTGTGGCCTTATTCCTCCCTGTTTTTCTGTCATGTTCCCACTGTGGAATTTTACTCTTCCTCTGTCACCACTCTCAGCAGTTTGGGTCTCCTGCTCTCTAAACTATTCTTCACCCTCTCTTTCATACTGCATCTTATGCCTGGAATTCTCTTCCCCAAACCATATGCTCTGCCCCCTCCCTTCTTTCCTCCCAACCTTCAAATGTCTCCTAAAATCCTACCTCTTCTATCATGCTTTCCCTAGGTACTCACCCACCTTTTCTCATGGGGGCACCTGTGCGAATGCTGTGGGGGTGTGTGTGGGGGTATGGGGGGCGCCCGTGGAAACCGCGGGCGGTGAGTGGGGGTGCGTGCACACTCCTGTGCTCCACCCATCACCCACGCATGGAGCAATGGACTCCAATGCTGGTTGTTCCGTGCGTGAAGATAGGTGTGCGACCCTAGGAATGGTTGCACACCCGCTGTGGGCGCACGCACACCCATCCCCCCCACACACCACAGCCCATTTGAAAGGGCCATAGATTGCTTACTGATGCTTCTCCTTATATTATTGTTCACTTCAGGATTCCCCTCCTCCCTTTGCAACTAAGCTAAGTATGTACATCTGCATCTTTTCAACTTCAGTAATATATCCTTGCCTTGTCTGTCCTGGATTGTAAATCCCTTGGGCAGGGAGGGACCCGTCTCAGTAAACTACAGCTGTTCAGCACTAGACATACTCGGTGATTTCAGATGATACGGGGCCCTTTGGCCCCGTACCGGAACCACCGGCTTCGTTCCCCGCCGGGGTCACCCCGTAACGGCACAACAGACGTGCCGGGGGGATCCCGGCGGGGAAAGTGGGAGGGGC
>QEPC01002394.1:894160-905058 GCA_003113815.1 Sphenodon punctatus | reverse complement strand
GAAGACACCCACTATTGTGGGGCTAGGTAGATAACAACAACAAGAACAACATGCAGGAAACATGACCATGTCAAAAATCCTAAATATTTATTGTCATTTAAGTTTGAATTTGATGCCCTCTCAGTTACACCAACCAACAATTAATTCAGTTATTTTAAACACTTATAAAAGGGCCTAATCATGGTAGGCATAATCATCCAGATTTTCACATCAGGGAGTGGAGATTTAGTTCTCACTGTAGTGAAGGAAAAGCGAGAAGTGATGGGAATTGAGAACATGCAAATAAAATGCCTGTGCGTCCTCACAGAAACTGCCTGTGCGGCCTATAATTTGGGGGGCAGAGGTGTGACAGTCAGCATGTTCAGTGAAATTGGAGCTTGACTCCCATGGAGAAGAAAATATATTAGAGGTGGTTTGCCCTACATAGCCAACACACCTGCAGAAAGTTTGAGACCTAACATGTCTAGGTTAGGGAGAAAAGAAGCCTCTGTCAAACATGTAAGACAAGAGAAATATACATAGTACGAGAGCTTTTCCTGTGCTAGGCTCACACAAAAACCCTGACTTTGCTTGCATTTTTCAGTAGGCACATAAAAACCATGCCTACTACTGTCCATCTTCATTAAACGGCCAATTTTACAAACGTTTTCACTTTTTAAAAATGCTTCTGCTCTCCCTTTTTAGGGATCCTGCATTCTTCTTTTGTCTGATTTCTGCAGCCCACTAGGAAAGGGTTAAGGAAAGGACCCGTTATTTCTGAGCAGACAAATTTGTTGTACGTTGTTGAATTTTACATTGAACTTCTCTGTGCACTGTCAGCTGCAGAGAAAGGCGATTATATCGTCTGTCTGCGCCATGAATATACCCTGTAAATACTGTCTTGGCGTAAAAGGCATATTTTTAATCTGCTATGAAATCAACAGGAGCTGCTGGTTATTTTAACCTTCAGACAGTCAAAAGCCTGGTGGCTTGAATACATAACAGTGTACTTAATGTGTTAACTGATATCGAGTAGCACACCAGCCAATTTCTTTTAAAAAATGTAAAATCACTCAAACAAGTTATAACTATTTGTAATAGCAAGAGCATGTTTCTAACCATTTTTGCAAGAAGATATTTTTTCCCCTCTGATGAAAGCTCTGCAGGCAAAGACACTTGAGTTTGGAGGGGTTTTGCAGAGCAAGGCTCAACACAAGTAGGAACACAGATGATGCACGTTCCATTTCTGAAAGAGAGATTTTTATATGTGTTAATATTTATTGATTTTTATATTGAAAGAATAAGCCACAAATAAAATTAAATAATTATTTTATATAAATCTAAGCATTACAAAATAGTTAATTAAACATACATACTATAAACTTAGTAGAGGTTGGGGGAAGAGGGAAGTTTGACATTATATACAACCAACTCACCAATATACATGGACATTTAGAGGATACCAAACTACAAACAAATCAACTTATAAACTCAGAGGATTCATATTACACCATATTTCATTATATTGACTCAGTTATGTCTATTTCTCCATGTAAGCTTTTCCATTAAAGCAACATACATAAGATCTTTTAAGTACAATTTCGAGAGCAAAGGTACATCTGCATCTTCCGTTTCCTTAAAATTAACCGTTTGGCAACCAAAAACATTATAGCTAGCCATTTTTTCAATGGCCCTTTTCACACAAGACGCCCCCATCTATCTCCACACCGTTTTGCTGCATGGAGATGGGTGGAGGCGCCCATGTGAATGCGGCAGGGGGTGGGTGCAGGTGCGTGCGCATTCCCGTGCTACACCCACCTCCACCCATCACCCACGCATGGAGCAATGGGCTCCAATGCCTGATGCTCCGTGGGTGGAGATGGGTGTGCGCCTGTGGGAACCATAATCCCCAATATGCATATAAAATCTTGTTCCCAAAGAAATCTTAAAAGCAATGAATTAGATGTTTTACAAAGTGATTTCCAGATATTTTCCCATTTCTCATCTGTTAACAATCTCTGTAAATCCTTTCCCCCATTTACCTTTAATGTTAACATCTGCTGGATATAATAGCTTATTGAACCATTTGTATATATTACTAACTGAGATTTATCCTTAGAGTACAAAACATATTTTTCCAAATTTGCGTATGATAAATTATTCCGTATGTTCCCATATGTCTTATTCAAACGAGCACAACGTTTTTTGTAAAATATCCCATGGTCATTACATAACTGAAACTTATTGCATATATAAGCAAAAGGTGCAAGACTACCATCCTTAATGATGAAATTTATTGTAGCTATATTCTTTCATTTCCAGATATCTGAAATTCCTGTATTATCTCTAAACTTCAATTGAGGGTGAACCAATAAAGGAATAAAGATGTTAAAGCTTTAATTTTCTGCAATGCACTCCATGAAAAGTTAAATACAGTATTTAATTTCAGAGGTCTAGGTAAACTCTTACATGGAAATAGGTATAATGATCCAAATTTAAAAGCTAAATTCTCTTCCGTGCGTAACCGTATAAGTTTGTCCCTTGAAATAGTTTGATACATGCAATATTGAAGCACCCTCATATGAAAAAGCAGATAATATAAATAAAAGTCTGAGACACCAACTTCACTACAGCAGGGTTTTAGCCACCATTCTTGTTTTTTTAGATTCCCTTATAAAGTTGAATATCATTTCATTTATAGTTTGTTTAAAAACATATGCAGGTACTTTCAAGGGCAATACTGAATGTATAGTTAATTCTGGGACAAAGGGTGAAAACAGACATGACGCTAACCACCCTTTAACCACCCTTGGTGGTTATTTATGCATGGGTATTTTCAGGCATTATGAGATCACAGTGAACCACGGTGAATACCCACCTGTGGTCACTGTGACTCGCACGTCTGTTTGGCGGCCGCCAGATGTTCGCCACGCTCAATCCCCACATGAGGTCAGTTTCAACCACGCTTCCCGGGCTAGCACCAATTCCCCAAGAAGTGTGGTGAAAGTGATCCCCGGCGGGGATCAAAGAAAAGTAACATCTGGTCGGTCGCCACAGCCCGGAAACACCGGCGGGATTCCGGGCCGTGGCAGATTCGGTCAGACGCTGCGGCGGCATTGGCCCCGCCGCCCGCCCATCTCCCCAGAGGGCGGGCGGCAGGCAGCGTGGAGGGGGCGGGGCCGTGCGGCCGCACGTTGCACCATGCAGCCCCGCCCCCTCCCCAATTCCCCGCCGGGATCCCCCAGCACGTCTGTTAGGGCGTGACGGGGTCGTCCCGGCGGGGGATGACTTTATTGTTTTTGTGACGGGGCCAACTGGCCCCGTCACGTCTGAAAACACCCATAGTTGCAGGGCTGTATTGGTGCCCTAGGCAGCCCTGAAACATGCATAAATGACCACCAAGGGTGGTTAAAGGATGGTTAGCGTCATGTCTGTTTTCACCCAAACATTCATTTTGATTATTTCTATTCTTCCTAATGATATAGAAAGTGTTTTCCATCTTTCCATGTCCTTTTAAAAAATCGTTAAGATTTTATCAATATTTATTTGTGCCATATTGTAAACATTGGAACATATCTGTATGCATAAATATAGGGGTGGGCATCAGGAGGAAATCACGGATTTGGATCCATTACAGATCCAGATCTGTAATTTCTGGATTTAATTACAGATTATGATTATGGATCCATATTTTATACAGATTATTAAAATCTGTATTAAAAAATACATTTAAAAAAAAAATCATTATGCATATGCAAAATGCCGCCAGACTGTTCTACGCATGCGCGCTCTTTAGCAAATTGGCGGTGGTCTGTACATTTGCAAAATGGCTGCTGCACATGGGCAGACTGGCTGCCCTTTTCCAAAATGGCAGCAATGCTGCCCCTACTATTTTGGAAAAGGGTGCAAATGCACAGAACAATCTGGTGGTCTTTTTGCTCATGCACGATGATTTTAATTTATTAATTTTTTTTTTAAAAATGTAAATACATTTAAATCCGAATCTACAATGAGCATGTTGCCACTGTTGCAGTTCAGTATGGATTAATCCGTAATGGCCCGTTACAAGCAGTTACGGATTAATCTGAATCTGTAACACCCACCCCTACTAAATAGTCTGTTACCTTACAGTTCCTTAGCTGAGAATGGAAAATATTTGATGAATCTGATCTCTTTGACACATTCATATAAGAGAATTTCTCCCAATTAATGAAACAGATTTAAGCAACGCTCTCCTTTTGGTGTTCGCCTAAGATGTTTAAAGCAAAGAGCATATACAGCGCTATTCCTTCATATGGAGGGAAGAGGGGCATCAGGAAAGGAACTGCAGTATAAGGTTAATAATGAGAATGCCCTTTAGATTAGAAGCAAAGAAAGCAACAGGACTATTTATAAACTTGTACTGAGTTGTAGATAGAGATTAGACAGTGCGGCGCAATCAATAATTAATCATAAACATATCTTTCCACCTTCAGTATGGATGTAGACACCAGTGCACAAGAATCTAATGAGTCGAAAGGGGGAAACGCTTAATTAGGGCTGTGTGAGTTTCTTGTATTGCAGCACACATAACGTTCCTGTATCTATCAGAAAACTCACAGGGGTTTTTATGTGGTGATGCAGCAACACTTGCAAAATCATAATTGACGTGCAGCTTTATTCTTGCTCCTGTGAATGGAATCGTGTTATTCCAAAACCATACGAAATGTTAGTTATAGGTTTTAAACCCAGAATTTACTACAGTTTCAATATGAAGGTTGAACTCCAACCCCTCACTGATTTTTTTCGAAGTACCTTTACAGCACTTACCAAAAGTTTACCTGGGTTGTTTGCTGCTGACGATCCACTAAAGAATGAGAAGGCTAATAGATCATGTCTATAGTGCTGGCTGTCAGGCAAGTTGCACATAACAGGCCTTCAAACAGCAATGGGGCATCCATCACCTGTTTCTTTCTTAATGCAACTGCTGTGAAGAATAAAAGAGCTCTCTCTTGCATGTGGAATGAAGACCTTGGATGCAATCCTGCCACTGGTTTACACCGGCATCAGGCACACGATACCACTGGTGGGCGCGAGCTCAGGCATGCGGGCTCCCCGAGTATGCAGCCAGCCATGCGGGGCAACAGCGCGTCCCCTCCAATGCGACCCCCCGAGCCTACACCCCCCACAGCCTGGGGGATGGAGCAGGAGCCATGCCTACTCCATCTCCTGAGCTGTGGAGTGTGTGGGCTTGGGGGGGGTCGTATTGGAGGGGGGGCGCCATTGCCCCACGCGGCTAACTGCGTGCTCACCGCACCTGAGCGCACACATTCATTGCCTCCGGTGCAAGTAGGGGCAGCATAAGTGACCCTTAGGATTGCACTCCTTGTCTGGAAACCAACAAATAAGAGTCTCAAGGCCTCAGTCTCCCCTCGTATTTGTGCTACCCCAGCGTAACCCCTTCGGTATTAGCACTAACTTCAGATTCCGGATGCATTTATTTTTATATTTAATTTTCACATTTTACCCCACCCTTCTCCATAGACTCAGGGCAGCTTACAGCATTGAAAATTATAAAATAAAACACATTAAAATCTCTTTGAACCCCAACATTTCCCCCAACCACCCACTCACCCCATCCTTTATCCATCCATCCTTGTCCCCAACCCCTCTACCCAATCCCACCCAGTCCTATTCCTGCCTGCCAAATGTCTGTCCAAACAAAATGGTCTTGCATCTCCTCTGGAAGATGAACAGGTTCACGCTCAGGCGGACCTCCAAGGGGAGAGAGTTCCATAATTGTGGGGCAGCAACCGAGAACGCCCCACCCCCCGTGCATCCTCATTGTAACAACTTTATGGGCAGTTGCCACTTGCAAGAGAGCGCCCTCGGCTGACCTTGGAAGCCACAATGCGGCATAGGGGAAGAGACGGTCTTTCAGATACCTGGGGCTCAAGCCATTTGCTATGTGCATACTCTCAACCATCCATATTTAGGAGGGACGGTCCCTCCTTGGGTGCTGAAAACCACTGTCCCTCTTTCAGGGGTCAAAGTCCCTCCTTCAAGGTTTGGGGGGAGAAAGAGAAACCGGTATTCAAGCCTCAGACACCTCTTTTCTCGTTGTCCCCCCCAATAAGAGCACTTTAAAGGGCCATGGGGAGAAGATGGAATGACAGGAAAGTAGGTGAAATGAGAAGCAGGAGAGCTTCTGTCCCTCTTTCTGCACTTGGAATGTGGGGAGTTGTGTGTGTGCATATGAGTGTGCCCAAGAGTGAGCTTATTCACTGAGAGTTAGAGCAGATTGGCTAAGAGAGCAGGGCTTGTCCCTTTTTGGCTACTCACGATTTTGGGAGGTATGTATATAGTAGTGCACCTGCTTGTTGCCAGTGGTGATATGGGACAGAACCAACAAATTTGCTCTTTGGCTACTTCTACACTAGGAATTTACACTGGATTAGGGAGAGCGGGGAAGAGCACAACTCTTCTTTCTGGCGCATTCCACAGATCCAAGGTGAACTGCTGGTGGGGACTGGACAGACGCTTAACCCAAGCCAAGAGCACTATTGCGGCGCAAAAAACAAGATGAGTCACTGCTCCTTAAAGAGGAACAGGCTTTGTGGAATCTCCCCTGGACAGCCACAGCCTCTGCTCCACCTCACCCCTAGGTGGCCCATCTGTCTAAAGGTGAGCTGCCAGGTTGTGAGGTGGCGCAGAGGCAGATCCAGGCCAGCTGCTCCGGAACATCCTGAGCACTGAAAGCGGAGCAGACCACCCAGACCTGGAGCACCAGCTGGGGGTTGAGCAGTGGTCCGTCTACTCAGTGGACGGGCCATTGCAGCTCCACGCCAGGCCAGGGGTTGCCCTGGCAATGCCACAGAGCCGCGGGCGGCAGCCTTGAGCAGCGGCCAATCTGTCCGCAGCTCTATGGTGTGGGAGAGGGGTGCTGCACAGGCAGCTGCCAGATCTGTTTAAACCCAGCGCTGATGGGGGATGCAGGACTGGCCATCCCCGGAGCAGGTCCAGGGGTGGTCCATCTAAAAATACCCATTGTCAGACTGGGAGAAGAATTAGGGCAATGCTGTCCAGTTCCGAAAAGCCTACCATTTGCTTAACACTATAGCATGCGAGTGGAGTGACTCCATGGCATTCAAAAACCAGCTTGCCCACGTTCAGTAAGGGGTGGGGACTAACGTGAGTTTAACTCACCTTAGTGCATTCACGTGAAACCCCCCCAATCAGGGGCATTGGAGTTTTAGCGTTATTTTTCTGTTTCCCTCTTAAGTTCAATAACGTGATACAGGGCAAAAAATTCAGCCTTGTATCGTGTTATTATTATACAACGTGAGTCAAACTCACCTTATTTTTATTTATTTATTTATTTATTTTCCAAATTTATACGCCGCCCCTCCTGCAACGCAGCTCGGGGCGGCTTCCAACAATAAAACAATAAAATACAATAAAATTCATTTAAAACAATCAAATATTAAATATTAAATATAAAACAGGGCTAGACAGGTAAAATAAATGGGTAGGGGACTAAAATCCTCCCTCCCCACCCTCCCTCCCAAAGGCCTGGGCAAACAGCCAGGTCTTACAGTTCCGCCGAAATGTTAAAAGGCTTGGGGCCAGGCGAGCTTCCTCCGGAAGGGAGTTCCACAGCCGCGGTCCCACCACCGAGAATGCCCTCTCCATCGTGGCCCCCCGTTTAACACGGGGGACCTCCAGGAGGGCACCCCCGGCAGACCGCAGGAGCCGCTCTGGGGCGCGAAGGGCGAGGCGGTCCCTAAGGTATGAGGGGCCGAGACCGTGTAGGGCTTTATAGATCATCACTAGGACCTTGAACTTGGCCCGGCACACTATCGGCAGCCAGTGCAGAGCTCGGAGCACCGGTGTAATGTGCTCCCGGCGACCCGTCCCCGTAAGAAGACGAGCCGCCGCATTCTGCACCAGCTGCAGCCTCCGAGCCAAGAACAAGGGAAGCCCCACGTAGAGCGCGTTGCAGTAGTCGAGCCTCGAGGTGACAAAGGCATGGATGAGGGAGGCCAGGTCCGGGCCAGAGACATACGGACGCAGCCTACGCACAAGATAAAGCTGGCGGAAGGCAGCCTTAGCGACTGCCTCCACCTGCCGCTCCAGACGCAGGTCTGCGTCCAATACTACCCCCAGACTCCGAACCTGCTGAGCTACAGGAGGGCGAACCCCCCCAACTAGGGGGGCCACCACCCCCTTCGCCCTCCCCACCACCATCACCTCCGTCTTATCTGGGTTGAGCTTCAGTCTGCTCAGCCGCATCCAATCCGCCACGGCCTCCAAACATTGGGATAGCAACGAGATAGCAGGGTCTGGGTCAGTAGAAAAGGAGAGGTACAGCTGAGTATCATCAGCATACTGGTGACAACGCACCCCGAACCCTCTCACGACCTCCCCCAAGGGCTGCATATAGATATTAAACAACAGCGGAGACAAGATCGATCCCTGCGGAACGCCACACGGTAAAGCGCGGGGGCACGATGTTTCCTCCCCCAGCACCACCCGTTGGCTCCTCCCCGAGAGGAATGAGCGGAACCATTCAAGAACGGTCCCGCCCAGACCCCCCAGGTCACGCAGCCGTCTCAACAGCAGCCCATGGTCCACGGTGTCAAAAGCGGCCGAGAGATCTAGCAGGATGAGAAATGTCGAACATCCTGCATCCATCTCCCGGCGGAGGTCGTCTACCAAGGCCACCAACGCCGTCTCGGTGCCATAGCCGGGGCGGAACCCAGATTGAAAAGGGTCAAGGAGCCCGATGTTATCCAGATGAACCTGGAGCTGGAGCGCCACTGCCCGCTCAATAACCTTCCCTAAAAAGGGAAGGTTAGAGACAGGTCGGTAGCTGGCGAGCGCGTCTACGTCCAACGATGGTTTCTTCAGCAGGGGGCGCACCACAGCCTCTTTAAGGCAAGGCGGCAACCTCCCCTGCCGAAAGGACGCATTCACTACCCTCGCCAGCACCGTCCCCAACGTCTCCCCGGAAGCTTTTATTAACCAGGACGGGCACGGATCCAGTTGACAACACGTGGCCCTCACAGACCCCAGGACATCCACCACATCGGCCGGCGTCACTTCCCGAAACTCTCCCCACAAAGATGGACCAGACGGGCCCTCTGCCCCCCCGCGCTCCTCCCCTACTGCCATCAACCTTAGTCCCGGCCCCTTACTGAACGTGGACAAACAGTCCGCTCTTATATAACCAGTTTCGCCCCCAGCTGCCAAAACACTTTACAAACAAGATGAATAAAATCCTCTGTGGTTAAAGGAATCATGATACAGAGAAGTGAGATAACTTGCCCGAGGCCATAAAACAGGTGCACAGCAAAGCTGGAAATAGAACTCATGTCTTCTGAGACCCAGTCCGCAGAGCTAGCCACTGGAACACATCGCCTCCAATTTTAAGCTATCATATTCTCGGGATGCAACCCTCCACCCATTGAAGTTGATGGCAAAACTCCCTTTTATTTTTAGCAGTGGAATAGTCCTTAACCTGTGCCAACATGTTCTAGTGACTAGCATAAAAACCCAAACACCTAATTACCTCTCTTTTGGTTACATCATTCTCCCCCTTCCTGCTGTCCGAAATGGAATTCAAAGTTTTCATTTTGATCCTGCAGCAAATATAAGCGATTCTGAAACGCTGTGTCTCATCTTTTGAAGTTATGCTAGTAGAAACACTTTTCTTACTTAGATGTGTTGCTGATCCCTCTTCATCAATAAAACCACCGAGTGCCCAGACAGTCGCATTCTTCTCCCAGGATAAGTGATGGTCGATGCACCTTCTATAAAAATGGTTCCTTTTTCACTTTTCCGTCCTAACGTTTGTTTTCTTTGAGGCTGCAAATGTGCTTTCTGGCTGCACTCGCAGTGTTAACGAAGGAGACAATAGCCCTCTGGAGCCCGGGTTTGGTCCATGCAGCCCCCACTCCCATGTTTAGCATGTAGAGCCTGATAATCAGGCAGCCCCCTATGTGTATTTCTTGTGCATTTGGGCAGGCCCCACTCAAAGGTTCAGTGTAACAAGTCTAATAACATGGGCAGGCATTCCTCCCCACTGCGCCCCACCCACCACCACCACCCTTCCCAGTATCCTGCCCACTGTTATTACTCAAAGCTGTGGCAAACTGCGGGAAGAAGAAGCTGCAGCAGCTGTTTCTTTCTTCCTGGTTATTATGAGTCCAGGAGGCAGTCCAGTATCTGCTATCCCTGTCCACTCATGGAGGTTCATACCTGGGTTTTTTGCCTGCCAGCATTCAGCGTCTGGAAATAACCTTAGAGCTGAAACAAGATCTCTGTCAGAAAGCTCACCTGTGGCCCCCCTTCCCCCCACCCCCCCACCCCCCGCCGGCCGCCTCCAGCGGCAGGAACACCATCAAGAGGCTGTTCTCCCTACGCCGAGCTCTTCACTACAGCCTATGGCCACCGATACCGGCGTGAGCACATCCGGGGGCTCCCCACATTGGCAGGTTGCCAAGGCAACCCTCCCCGACGTGACAGAGGGAAACGTTCTGGCAGGGGCAGGCGACGACACGGCCCGCGCCTCCGCGTCACTCCGCACGCTTGCAGGCACGGCAGGGGGCGAAGTCCACACTAGAAAAGGTGATTGGAGCATCAGAGACTGACCCCTGACTGACTGAACAGAGAAGCGAAGTGTGATTCCCCTTGTTCCTTTGATCCTTGCGTGACCGGGTAGATTAGCATTGTGATAGCTTGTGGTGTTCCTTGAAGTGTGAGTGGTGAAATGCGTGTGAGTGGGAGAAGTGCGAGCCCCCTACCTGCCTGGGGGGGTCATTCCCTTCCCCCCCCAATCCAGAGCGGTTGGTCCTTTACCCTCCCTGTGGTCCTGGGCCCCTGCCTTTGTGCCTCACTCCTCCTGCACCCTCCTGTTCTTTCCCCCTTCTTCCCCCCCC
>QEPC01002394.1:834217-892283 GCA_003113815.1 Sphenodon punctatus | reverse complement strand
GAAGCGGCAGGTTTGCCACAGTTTCCCCTTTCTCTTAAGTGCGGCAGTTTTGTGATTCTCACAGCATTGCATCCAGGGGCGTAGCCACCATGGTTCAGGGAAGTTGCTGCCTTGTAAACAAAGTTCTTATTCGAGGGGCTCCTTCCATTCTCACTTGCGCACCCTTCTCTTACCGGCATATACCAAGCTCACTAGCTTTAAAAAAAACAACACGTGACGTTCACACGCCCCCACCCTATATAAGGTACCTAAACCCAACACAGTTCCTTCCAACCCTAAGCAATTAGGAAGAAAATTCCATGCGGGGTCCAAAGGGTGGGTGCTTGTGAGAATGTTGGAGCCATCTCGAAGAACCTTGTTTACAAGGCAGCAACCTTCTGTTCTCCTTAGAGTGGCTCCTCCCATTCTCAAAAATGGGAGCGTACCAAGCCTAGAAAGAGGCAGTGGGGGAATTTTCTAACAAAATGACACTCCATGCAGGTTGGATCTACAGCCTGGGAGGGGGCCAGCAGGCAGGGGGCAGCCTGCTCTGGGGGGTCCATTCAGCTGGAGGAGGGTTGGTTGTTCAGTGCTGTCTCTGTTAGAAGAATGGACAGTTCCTCCCTCTTCCCTTTGTGATCACCCCATAGAGAGAAATGGGGGTACAGAGCAACTACAATGAGGCAGAGAGCCATCCCAGCAAAGGGGAAGAATGTGGCATGTCTGCAGTTTGTGAACTTTGTTTACAAGGCAGCAACATTCGCTGTGAAGGAGGGAACAGGGGGGAACTCTTCCCCCACCCGTGTAGCAGCACTGCGGGGCTACAACTGAGCTGCTTAAAAAGGTGGTGCCAGTGGTGCAAGGGAGACTCCTCTGGGACTCGGGAGCAGGGCTCCCGGCTCCCACAGATGCCACATATGCTTGGGGCTGGTGCTGATCGCTGCCGGCCCCCTCCAAGGGCAGGGCACAGGTGCAAATGCACCCCGCACCCTGCACCACGGTGGCCATGCCTCTGAAACAGGTAGTCAGAGTCACCCTAATTTCATTCATTCATTCAATGATCTATTATTCAGCATCACGGTGAATCAGGGACTCGCACTCAGTGGCGGAAGACGGCATAAAACCGCTTGTGTTCACAAACTGCAGACATGCTGCATCTGCAGATGCTGGCAGCAGGTAATGCGAAATCGCGGAAATATCGAAGGGAAGTCAGTGGCAAGACACATTAAGTGCCATGTTCTCGGAATGGAATGGCGGTGCGGTAACAGCTGCTGCTGCTTCAGCCCTAGTTAATGGTATCCAAGGCCACAGATAGATCTAATAGGACCAACAGGGTCATACTACCCTTGTCCAGTTCTACAAGGAGGATGTCAACCAAGGCTACAAACACTGTGTAGCAGGGGTCTTCCCAGGGCTACTGGGGTCTCTCTCAGGAAATTAGTTCACCCCTCTGCTATGCCTATTCAGTCTTGGCCTCGGCTGACTCCCCCTCTGAGGAAGGGAGTACTCTCCTGTAGGGCCCAACCCAGTCTCACTCAAAGGATAGCACATACACAGTCCTTTATTTGTACCATCCAGTGTACACAATCCCTGGGGCTGCCAACTCAGTCGCCTCAACCCTGCACGCCCAGGTCAGTCTCTCCACAGTGCACAGGAGCAACCGCCCAAAGTCCTCAGGTGCCAGGCCTCAAAGCCCCTGTCTCACAGTAAGCCTTCCCCAGGCTCCCTCCTGGGCATAGCCTCTCTCACTTGCCTGGGTCCCTCTGGTTCTCCAGCCTTCAGCACCTTGGAGAGCATAGAGTGAGAAGAATCGCCTTTAGGCTTCCTCCAGGGAGATGTTGCTGCTTCAACTCCCAGGCAGAGACTGCTCTCCTCTCTGCCTTGCCTCTCTTTATATCCCAGCACAGTGGGCGTGGCCAGGCTTTTACTCCTCCGTCTTAAAGGGCCAGTGTCCTGCCCACTCTGTCCCTGGAGTTATCAACCTGTTCTCCCCACAGGCTGATCGTAGCTATGGGCTGGCTTTCCCAGGCCCATGCACATGTGCTCAGCCCTCCGTCTGGCCCACTCAGTCCCCTCTTAAAGGGGCAGCATCCCCGTAGGACCGCTCCCTGCTACACACTGTGTCTGTGCCATAAGCCGGTCAAAAGCCAGACTGCGTGAGATCAAGAAAACTGATGCCATCCAAATGCACCTGGAGCTGATAAGCCACTACCTGTTCAATAACCTTCCCTAAAAAGGGAAGGCTAGAGACAGGTCAGTAACTAGCCAGGGCACCAATGTCAAGTGATGGTTTTCTGAGCCTTCTGAAGACCACAGCCTTCTTAAGGCAAACTGTAACCCTCTCTTCCCAAAGGAAGGTGTTGATAACTCCTGCCAGCATCAACCCCAACGTCTCCCTGATAGCTCTTACTAACCAGGACAGGCATAAACCTAATTCACAAGTTGTGGCTCAAACAGACCCCCAGTACATCAGTTGCATCGGCAGGCATCGCTAATTGAAATTCATCCCACAAAACATGACCAGACAGGGCATTCCTAACCTCTGGCTCAGCCACTGCCTCTAAAATGGCGGAGTTGAAGTCATGCTCAATGCGAGCTATTTTGTCCAAGTTCTCAGTGAGGAGGGGAAAAGATCATTGTACATGTCGCCCACTGGGACATTTTGTGCATGTGCAAAATGACCACCACCCTTAAGTAAAATGGCAACAATGCTATTGCCGCCATTTTGGTTAAGTTCCTTCTAACCATTTTGGTTCCTGCTTTGGTGCCATGCACTTGCCTACCTCCGTCAGCAATGGACCACACTGGAGAGGATTAAATCCATGCAAGGGCAGCTGATGCATGCAGAGAGGTACCTGTCAGGAGATGTGGGTTCAATCACTGACATCATTCGCAGGGATGTACACACTGAGAGGCTGATCTGACTCAAGGAGAAAAGCACAGACTAGTGGGAGAATGTGCTGTCCTCATGGGGAGATGCTGAGTGGGTCACAAACTTCAGGATGCCCTGTCACTTTGTCATTAAGATAGCCAAGTTCCTTAGACTGGAGAAACAGAGTACAGTGATATGGTCACCCATCTCCATGAAGAAGTGCATTGCCATGTGGAAACTTGCCAATGCAGACTCCTGTTGCTCTGTTGCCCAGCAATTTGGCATTGGAACCTCCATGGTGGGCACCATACTCATGAAGGTTTGCACAGTGATGGTGGAAGTGCTGCTGGACCAGATGGGGCAGTTGACTGACACTGCGTAGATAATTATTTATTAATTATTATTATTGTTATTATTATTAAGCATTTATATAGCGCCAGCAATGTACCTGGCACTTTACAATTGTAAGAAAGAGACACGGTCCCTGCCGTGGACCATGGTAATGAAGGGGTTTAGGTGGGAGGGGTTCCCAAACTGTATAGGGACAATTGATGGGAGTCATATCACCATCATCTGCCAGCCCCATAACAAGGATGACTACCTGGACCGGAAAGGGATTTTGTACATGGTTCTCCATGGCTGGGTGGTCCGGGAAGAACCATATTGCCTGCATTTTTGGTCAGTCCCCCTTCTTTGGCTGCATGTACACCAGAGACTTTGGATCCTCCACTGAAACATGCATTGAAAGGGTGCTCATGAGACCTGTTCTCAGGGACCCTGCCTACCCACTGAAACTCTGGCTCATGAAGGCATACAGTCTTGCCCATACCTCAGAGCAAAGGTACTTTAACTGGTAGTTCAGTGCCACCCACTCTGTTGTGGAAAGGACATTTGGGCTTTTAAAGCAGTGCTGGAGATCAATAGCTGCCGTGATCAATTTCCAAGTAGAGACCGCTCCACAGGTGTACAGCCAGCTTCTCTGTAGCTGGCCAGCACCTGAACGTTTACCTGTGGCCTTCCCATGGTAGTTCCCTCTGCACCCTGGCTTTTCCCTTCAGGGCTACTATGGCGCCGCCCACCCTCAAGTGTACTTACACAGCCAGTGGACTCCCCTTCCCTTCCAACCCTCCCTTCCCTGCACCCCCACCACTCATCCTCTCACCTTCTAACTCCCAGCCCCCACTATGCCATACACTATTTTCCAAGGGTATTCTCCTCCCACAAGCTTCCGTCCTTTCCCTGAAGAAGCACGGAAAGCATTGTTTATGAAAAATTAAAGAACTTCATTAAACTTTGTACAACTCTAATAATCTTTATTAAACTTTATTAAAATAAAGAACTTTAAATATAGAACTATATTTACTAAAACTGTTTCTTTTTCCACTTCCTCCTTTTGGGGGCACTTTGGCATTCTCGCTTGGGTAACAGGAGTGGTGGGAGACATCTTCCTGATCCTCCTCCCATGGATCCAGCTGTGGAGGAGTGTTCACAGGAGGCGTGTGGAATTAATTGGCGTGGGAGAAATTGTGACTGGCCCAGGAACTGTTCCCTGGTGTGAAAGCATTGCAATGCAAAGAGGGCTTGGGTGCTTTCCCTGGGGGTGGAGTGCAGGGGGAACCAGGATAGGAGGTCGGGTTCCACGTAGGCTGTCATGAACGGGCGATGGTGGTTATGAAATGGTGCCTGTCCCTGAACAACAACGTGCGCAGTTGCAGCAGCAACATGCTCAAGTAGGGGGTTTTGGAGCTGGATGGACTGGGACATTTCACTCAGCTCCTTGCTCACCTTCTTGATCATGCTGTCCGATTGCTTAGACTGCTGCCAGAGGCAGGCCCAGTGCCTGTCCTCCCATCAGCGGACTCAGCATCAAAGGCCTTGTGTTCTACAGTTTTATGCCACACATGCTGCCTGTGCTCCCTGGCCATGCAGTTGATGGCGTCTGCCATGTGGTCTTCCAAAACAGCTCCCTTACCAAATCCTTTCTATGCTGCTGGTTGCTGACCTTCAGATCTTGGTTCTGTTGAATTTGCCGCCCACCTTTCCTCCCTGGTGTTTCTGGTCCACACCCAGTCGAAGGGAAGCAGAAATTAATACCTGGCCTATGTGGCTGCTGGGGTGGTTGCTACGGCAGGATCCCAGCACCACACAGCTCTCCCCCCAGGATCATTGTAGAGGAGTGAAGAACACGGAAATCAATCACAGCCATTCATGCTATCTCCCCTCCCCCCCCTCTGGCCACCATTTTGGTTCCCCCCGGCACCATTTTGGCTCCCCCTCCCCTCGCCAGCCCATGGGCCTGTCATGATATGTTCCCACCCACTTCCCGCACTTACCGTTTCCATCTGGTGGAGTTGTTTCCTGATGATTTTTCTGCTGCTCCTCCATGTTCTCCTGACCACCTGTCAACACAGTAAACATTAAAAAACGTAATCAGATAACACTAAATGAAAGCTTTTATATGCAGCTGTGTAAACACAACCCCCCCACCCACCCCACACACAAATAAGTGCTTCTGCTTACCATTCTCCTCCATCTCTACCACCTCTTCTACAGACACGGCATCCATGTCTTCCATGCACTCGACCAGAACCTCAGGTGGCTTCCTGAACATGGGCTATCTCTTGAGCTCAAGGGGATACACTGTGAGAGTCATGGTGTCTGTGTACATGTTGACCCATGCTGGGGTGGGGACAGGCATGGAGGGATGTCCACTGGTGGTTGTGGCTTCCATGGTGGTATCAGGAGCAATTGTAGTGGGAGCAAGCAGTGAGGGAACCATATCCATCCGCTTCTGGCCCCTGGTGAAGGCACAGCAATACAAGCACGATGCAACAATGGCTCAATCCACACACAGGAACTGGTCCAGGAGCTTGTAATTGGATGATGTTTGCCTCCCATGGCCAGAGGTTAAGTTGTTGTCCTGGATCTCTTTGTATCGACGCCTCCAGTTCTTAGCCTACACCCGGCACTGGTTCATGTCCTGGGTGTAGCCCTGATGCGCCAATTGGCCCAAGATGTCTTGGAACACCACCTTGTTCCTGTAGCACTTCACCAGAGCATACTGAATCTTCTTCTCCCTCCATGGAGACATGAAGGCTGTGGTCTCTTCCTCAGTCCAGGGAATGCAGCATTGGCAGGTGGATCAGTAGGCGGAGAGCGACTGTGATTGCACAGTAATGGTAGCAATGCTGGTTGTTGCCTGGCTGTTGGTTTGAGCCATGGTCACAGCAATGACGATCCTCTGCAAGTTGCTACGGAGAATGCAACATCTGGGGAAAAACAAACGTCAGGCATGTACTGCCAAGCCAGAGGAGCCAGGAAAACGCATGTTTGGAAATGGCACTGTGGGCTTTTAAAGCAAACGTTTCATGCACACCAGTGAGAGCAAGAGTGAGAGTAGAGAGAGGCACCGGAAGTGGTCACTCCTTAGAACTCTCTAGGCTTTTCACCCAGGACTCTATAGTGCTGGCAGACCTGTGCACATGCAATGCTGCACGCAACCTAATTGATGGGATACGGGCATGTGGGCACACATTAGGTCTCAATCTCCCACATGGCAGGCTCTGCATGCTCCGGGACCCCGCCGTGAGCGGGGGCTGTGTGTCCGGTGGGTGGTGATCACATGGCTGGTGGGGATGAATACCTAATAAACAAATAGGTGGACACCCACCTGGTGTGGTCTGCCATCTTGTTTGTTAACATCCTTAATCATTCACTGATTTCTCTGCATTGTGACCGAAGAGCTGGGGTTTTGGGCTGAGTTTTCATGCAGAGTTCTGCATTAAAAAATCATGTGCTACTGCTGCTGTATTGAAAGAGTGACATCTTACCAAAATGGATTGAGATGTGTCTTCAAACTAAATAAACTTACACTTTCTTTAAAAAAAGAACAGCTTAAAACATAAATTATGTATATATGTTCTATTGCAACTTTATTTTAAATAAACTTGAGTTTAATCTTCTAATGAAGAAACAATAGGAATCAATGACGCCCCTTGTTACTAGGTCAATTTCTAGTCATGATGAGTAATTCGGGCCTGCATAATGAAAACAAATTATGTGTGAAAAGGCAATAACGTTATATTGAAAATGCCGTGTGAAGGTCAGCTGTGGCTTGTATGATCCTGGAAGAATGTCAGAAAACTCTTGACCAGATTATATAAAATATTTTTTGCAATGGAAGTATATAAAGAAAGATACTTAAGAAGGAAAGAAAGTACTGATTTAGAATTGCAGTATTGTGTTCTGCTTTAAGCCATTGCGTTGCCTTGGTCAGATCACTAAACCCTCTTTTGTTTAAGTTGTCCATGTATAAAACAGAGATAATAGTAATACTCACCTGAATGTAGGAAGTCAATGAAAATGTGTCCATTGACTTCGGTGATAGGATGGGTCTTTCAATGAACTACAACTGCTTTTTGGAGAACTGTTTTTGATTTAATAGTTCAGAGTTATTCAAAGATGAAAAGTGCCCTTTTAAGTGGGTATAATACTTAGTTTGGCTCACAAAGATCATTTTGGTTTATTCTTTCATTTATTTCCTTTTCAACTAAATATTATTTAAACAATTCCTTCCCTGTACTGCCCTGCATCCTTTAATATTTGTTAATAATGTTAATAATTAACATTAATATTTGTTGTGCTGTGCATGTGGTCAAAATGATCAATTTTCTTGAAAGCCGAAGCAAAATAGACATTAACAATTAGGCAGTGGCCCAGATCACCAACAATGGGGTCTTTTTTGACAAGGCTGTCCAGCTGGTAGCTCATGGGGCAGATCCAAGCCAGAGGTCTATCTATCTAGCCCAAAGATTTAAAATCTGAGGAAATATTAATAATTTTAAATAAACCATAGATTTAAATAATGATATCATGCAAAGACAGCTTTGGACTCTGCATGTTTAACTTGCACAGTTCATGTTGATAAGTTGGAACAGGGTTTGACTACCCCTGTGCTGTAGAAATAACATACACTGGCGGCTAGATGAGAGATTTTGGTGCAATCCAGCTGGCCAACAAATTGCCATGTGGTGATCTAGCCCATAGTGGCCAGGAAGTTGGACAGCCTTGTCATATGGGATAGCATGCACTCCAGTAGCTAGTGCATACAGAATTCCCATTCACATTCATTAGATTTAGGCAAGTACTAGATGTTAGGAGCCATAGTAACCCACTAGCAAGAGCCAGTGTGGTGTAGTGGATAAGGTGCTGGACTTGAACCTGAGAAGCTAGGGTTTGAATCCTGTCCTAGTCATGAACTCATTGGGTGGCCTTGGGCAAGTTGCTGCCTCAGTTCCCCATCTGTAATAATAAAGGGAGTATCTGTCTCTCTGTGTTCACCTCACTCTTGTCCATCTTAGATTGTAAGCCCACCGGGCAGGGACCTGTATCTGTAAAGTGTGGCATATGCCTAGTAGCACTATAGGTAGTAGTAGTACTGGAGACTCATGCTTCAAAAGAGACTGTTGAGTTCCCATCGCTGGAAATTTTTTAAGATGGGTTAGATAAATATCTCCAAAGGATGGTCCAGGCACAGTTGGTCCTATGTAAGGGCATGGGAGTGGACTAGGTGTCCTTTTATGGTACCTTCCAGCCCTGACATTCTGTTAAGCCTTTTCTCTTTTTGAGTGTCCTTTCTTGTTAGCTTGACTTCCTAGCTATGCAACGGGTCAGCATTTTCCTTCATCTTTCTCTAATTTCTAATGCTTAAAATAAGTCTTTTAGGAATGCTACTGACCTATGGCATTCGATCAAATGAAACCTTCATCTCCACAGTGCATGCGCTCATGCAACATTACACCAGTCCAGTGAAGAAGGCGAAGCTGAATAAGATTTACATTGAATCTGGCCCTTCAGCAATAATTGTAGCTCATCAGAATACTAAATTGCACTTACAGTATATGGCATTTTCGTTCATACATCTCAGCTTTATAGACTACCTCTACCTCTACCTTCACAACAGAAGCCCATCCAGGCTTGCGCTAGTCTAGGTGGAATACAGATATCATATCCTCAGACAAGAGTAGATTCAAGTCCCATCCGTTTTTCTCCTAAATTGATATGAATATGCCTCTTCTAGGAGAGTGTAAATCTGCTCAGGTCCACATTTACAGAACATCTTGGAGTAGGTTGTTTTGTTTTTGCAAGTATTATTGATGTACTCATTTATATCCTATTTTTCAATAGACTTGCCTTGGATGTTTTAATAAGTTCATCTTTTTTATTCACTAATGGTTCATTACAGTTTGTACAAATAACTACAGCAGAACAAAGTGATTTTCTTGTGCAGCGTTGTCACGTGCTATTAAACAGTTTGTGGTCAGTCATACAATGGATGCATGTAACTTTGCCGCACGTAGCATTCGAGATGAATTTTTCAATGCCAAATGTCTGCCTTTGGCTGTTTTTTTAAATTTATTTGTTTGTTTTTAAAAGTTTCTGCTAAAGCGGTTCATGCATTTCAGAAACTCAGGCTAGGAGGGGTGGAGTGGGAATCTTTTGCCCATGTTAAAAATTCTTACAGTTACTTAACTTAGAAGCTCCTTCACTCCACACGTTGGAGAAGGGAATGAAAATATAGCAGAGGTCTGTGCTCTCAGGCAGCCATCTGAAAATCTTCCCCAAATTGTCTCAATTATATGCTTTTCCAGTGGAGGCTTGTTAATGTGAGGGACAGCCAGTGTACGGTAGCCTAGTCGATAAGGTGGTTGACTTAGGCCACTTGCCTACGTTACAGAGATACGGTGGAGAACCTCCTGGCGGATTCCTGGCAGCCAAACTCACAAGTAGCTCTGAATGGGCGGGGGGGCTAAAAGCATCATCTGACACGTCCTGCAGCGATTTCTCTGATAGAAGACGGGGCTGGATTTTGAGCCCTATCATCCATTGGAGAAATTGCCACAGAACACGCCTGATGATGCGTAATGCCCCCCGCGTTCAGAGTTTGGCCGCCGGGAATTTCCCCACCATATCTCTTAACATGGGCAAGTGACCTGGGAAACCAGAGTTCTCAAATCCTATATTATTTTATTTATTCCTTCACATTTTTATTCTTCCCTTCCCATTAAGGCTCAGGGCAGGTTACAGTAACCATGGCCTCACTGTGTGGCCTTGGGCAAGTCACAGCTTCACCTCCACATCTGAGATTGGGGGTGGGAACTAGATTCAGGACTTGTAAATGGGCCACATAGAAACTAGCCGTGGGCTGCATTTGGCCCCTTTGGTTCTGAGGTTCCCCATCTCTGGTCTGTAGTGTTTCAATATTCTTACCCCTAAAAGAAATAAAACATTTAAAGGCAGAAGCCTCTTTTTTACATTGTTCATGTTTACAGGCTAGAAAGTGGTCTAAAGGCCTTCAACAATAATAATGGCCTACCTCCAAGCCCATTGAGAGACATTTGCAGCCCTGCTTCAGTCCGGTAGCTGGAGGCCCATCCCCACACCCCACTGTTGCTTAATGTCTGGCCAAGCCAGTTTCAATTCACGCAGACGCTAGCCACAGTCCTCTCCCAGCTACTCCGTAAATGCAGAGTTTTACTTCAGAAAATCAATTCTTGTAGGGTTGCTGCTGTTGTTGTTGTCTTGGGGGGGAGGGTGAGATGGGACCTGCATTTGTAGGCCAGGGGCTACTTCCATTCCCTCCCCTCTTGCCATGTCTACTTAACTCACAGCACTGTTGTGAGGGGGAATTCTAGATAAGGATTAGGGCTGCACCAAATATTAAAAAAATTATTTATATTTCCGAGGGTCTGAGGACTGGTCCCGATTGTTCAGGCTTGGAGAATAATCACAAATTCTGAGGGCAGTGGGTGAGGATGGGGTCAGAGGGAACCTGGGGGGGAGGGAATGGGCCAGGGAAGAGTGGGGGAGGGGTCTAACGGGGGCTCAGGGAAGAGTACTTACCCTCTAGATGGAGTCCAGCGACGTGTGGCTTCCACCAGGGCTGAGTCATATTTAAAAAAAGAAAGAAAAGGACAAGGCATGCTCAGAGCTTTCCAAGATGACACCCGCAGCATGCTGACACTACCAGCGCCATCTTGGAAACCCTTCTGAGCATGTCCAGCTTTTTTATTTCTTTTTTAAAACTTACCCAGCCCCAGAAGAAGCCACACGTCATCGTTCCCCCTCCAGACCATGAGTACTCTACCCCTGAACCACCGCTAGGTCTCCACCCCCTTAAGCACCCCACCCCTGAGCCCCTGCTAGGCCCTTACTCTCTCCTTCCCTGGCCCCCGCTGGCCTAGTCTCTCCCTGGCCAGCAGGGGCCAGGGAAGGGGGATCAGGAGCCTAGTGCTGGCCTCCGGCCCCCTTCCCTGCACTCGGTCAAGGATTTTCTGAGTTCCAAAATGATTCGAACACTGGAAATGCTATACAAATGATAAATTAATCATTGTTATTCTCTATAAACTGCCATTCCTTCAGAAAACCCAGGCACCTGATCGTACATGCCATTCCCACAAAGGAACTGAACATGCTTTAAGAGCTGAAGAGAGCTTTCACTGTAATTGCTCCTCTGAGAGTTGCTAGAGGGCTGCTAAGGTGCTGGGTACCAGAAATGAGAGCTGGCAGATTATACATCATGTAGAAAAAATGGACTGCGATCACGTAATTGAAGACTGTATCACAATACATTCACACAAAAGGACATGGGCAACCTTAGCTCAGCCATTTCCTAAACTCGGAGTGCCTGACTTTGCAGCTCTGAATTATCATTTTAATGTAGTTACTTGTTTGTAATATATTTGTATATTAGCTTGTTTGTAAAGCACTTTGAGATGGCAGGAGACTAGTAAAAATAAGTTACTATTATAGCGCTAAGCAGAGAATAGGTACTAAAAATGCATTTGCACAATCCCACACAATTTCACAGGCTAATATGAGGAATTCATAAATTGGCAGCAGTAATAGAATAACTACCTCTTAACAGAGTTATGAATTACTGAGATTCATTCTTTGCTCTATAAAAGCAAGCATTTATGTGAGCATTTATGCCAGTGGTCATCACAGCACAAAATACAGTTGCGAGAACTGGGTCAGGACACAAAAGCAAAGGACCATTTGTGCTACAGGAGTGAGTTCATTAACAGGTAGACTCTTATCTTCCCTTGGACCAGCCACTCGACTAGCACAAAACATGCAGAGCATGGCAGAAATCTCTACCTTTTTTTAGGGAATGTAGTTTAGTTTAAGTTTGGGCAACATTCCCAGTCTAGGCTCAACTCTGGAGGTACTCCACCTGAGTGGTCAGGAACTGACCACTCAGACAAGATGTTTACAGAAAGTAAAACAGCAGTTTATTAAAACACAAGATAAAAAGGAAAGTACTGTAGACTATTGGATAAAGAACACAAAAGAGGTCTGCCTGGAATTGGACAAAAACCCAGACCCAGTAATTCATTCAGAAAGCACACAGTCTGTAAATGATCTTAAAAGAAAACAATAAGGTATATAAAGTAAATTACATTAGAAAGCCTAAGAGTTATATATGAGAGCAAACACCGTTTCAAGGAGATGACCAGTCCCCTTGAATCGGCAAATCTTGCCCATTAGAAGATAAAAAGCAAGTTGCGGCGGCAAAGAGGTGAGGGCTCCGCGATGGAGACTCTGCTGGGGTCCATGCGTCCCACAGACAGAGTCCCAGGGGTGAAGAGTTGTGAGCTGTGCAGCTAACAAGCTGGCAATTGGGGTCAATGTTTATAGACCATTCCTGTCCGGAATAGTGAATATGGCAACCCCTTATGATTATTCATCAGGCTTTAGCAATAAGTACGATGTCTAGCTAAATATGGGGATAGTTTGCACCATCCAATCAAACCCATCATCTTACTTCCCTTTCTTATTTCTGATCTGTCAGTCTGACCTTTCTCCTCCTTCACCTTTCCCCCGATTGGAATGATTCCAAGTGAGGGGGAGTTCAGGCCCGGTGGCTCTTCCCTACTTCACTCTTGCGTTAGCTTGATTTTACTTATGTCAGGCAGGCAAGTACAAAGCACAAAGCAAGCAAGAATATCTAACTTTCTACTCATATCAAGCAATTAACCTTAGCTGGGGCAAATAACTCACTACAGGGTCTATGCCAGGACTGGGGAACCTTCTCCCTATCAGGGGCTACTTTGAAAATTAGTCCAGGCTCCAAGGGCTGCATACAAGTTGGCAGGGGCGTAGCTAGGTGGGAATAGGCTCTGGCGCAGAAGATGGAATGCCACCCCCACACTGAATCACTCCACTCCAGTGTGCATATGCACTCTACGTGTGCGTGGGGCCCCCAGGCTGCTCGGCTACACCTATTATAGTTACGCCCCTACAAGTTGAGAACAGTGCTGCTTAAGAGGTGCGCTCAGGATGAGGAGAGTCCCAATCATGGATCTCTTCCCTATCCTTGAACATAAGAACATAAGTAGTGCCATTCTGGGTCAGACCAAGGGTCCATCTAGCCCAGCATCCTGTCTCCAACAGTGGCCAATTACGGTGACTTGGGAGAAGCACCCAACAGGTCACAATGGGGGATCCATTCCCTGTTGTTTTCCCCCAGCTCCCGTCATGTTCCCTGATCCTGTCTGGCTAATAGATGCTAATGGACCTATCTTCCAGAAACTTGTCCAAACCTCTTTTAAACTCAGCTATAGTACTGGCCCTTACCACAGCCTCTGGCAGTAGATTCCACAACCCAATTATACGCTGAGTGAAAAAATATTTTCTTTTATTTGTTTTAAACTTGCCACCCATGAGTTTCATGGAGTGTCCCCTAGTTCTAGTACTAGCTGAGAGGGTAAATAACTGCTCCTTGTTTATTAGTTCCACACCACTCATGATTTTATAGACCTCTATCATATCTCCTCTCAGTCGTCTCTTCTCCAAACTGAAGAGCCCCAACCTACCAAGCCTCTCCTCATACGGGAGCCCTTCCATGCCCTTGATCATTTTTGTTGCCCTTCTCTGTACCTTTTCTAGTTCAGCTATGTCTTTTTTGAGATGGGGCGACCAGAACTGCACACAATATTCGAGGTGCGGTCGCACCATTGATTTGTATAGAGGCATTATGACATCCTCAGTTTTATTCTCTATCCCCTTCCGAATAATTCCTAACATTCTGTTTGCTTTTTTGACTGCTGCTGCGCACTGCGCTGTGGATTTCATTGTATTGTCCACAACCACCCCCAGATCCTTTTCCTGAGTGGTAACTCCTAGCTTAGTACCCAGCATTGTGTACGCATAGTTTGGATTATTTTTCCCTACGTGCATCACTTTGCACTTGTCCACATTAAATCTCATTTGCCATTTAGATGCCCAGGCACCCAGTGTCGTAAGATCCTGTTGCAGTTCCTCACAGTCTGCTCGTGTTTTAACTACCTTGAATAACTTGGTGTCGTCTGCAAATTTGATCACCTCACTCTTAACACCCTTTTCCAAATCATTAATGAATACATTAAACAGCACCGGTCCCAATACAGATCCCTGAGGCACACCACTTTTTACATCTCTCCATTGTGAAAACTGACCATTTAGTCCTACCCTTTGCTTTCTATCTTTTAACCAGTTTCTGATCCATAGTAAGACACTACCTCCTATCCCATGACTTTTTAATTTTCTCAAGAGTCTCTCATGAGGGACCTTATCAAATGCTTTCTGGAAATCCAGGTACACTATATCTACTGGGTCTCCCTTGTCCACATGCTTATTTACACCCTCAAAGAATTCCAACAGGTTAGTGAGGCATGACTTACCTTTACTAAATCCGTGTTGACTCTTCCCCATTAAGCCATGTTTGTCAACATGCCCTGTAATTCTGTCCTTAATGATGGTTTCCACCATTTTGCCCGGCACAGACGTCAAGCTTACTGGTCTGTAGTTTCCAGGATCGCCTCTGGATCCCTTTTTAAATATCGGGGTTACATTTGCCACCCTCCAGTCCTCGGGTACAGTGGCAGATTTTAGTGACAGGTTACAAATTACTAACAGTAGGTCTGCAATTTCATATTTGAGTTCCTTCAGAACTCTGGGGTGAATGCCATCTGGCCCTGGTGACTTGTTAGTATTCAGTTTGTCAATTTGCCCTAGAACATCCTCCAACGTCACATTGATTTGTAACAGCTCTTCCAATTCCTCGCCCACAAAGCAAGGATCCGGCGTGGGTACCTCCCCAAAATCCTCCGCAGTGAAGACCGACGCAAAGAACTCATTCAGCTTCTCTGCAATGTCCTTATCCTCCCTGAGCGCCCCTTTTACTCCCTTGTCATCTAATGGCCCAACTGACTCCCTAGCAGGCTTCTTGCTTCTGATGTATTTGAAAAAGTTTTTGTTGCTTGTTTTTGCCTCTTTAGCAAGCCTCCCTTCAAAATCTCTCTTGGCCTGCCTTATTAACACTTTACATTTACGTTGCCAGTGTTTATGCTCTTTCGTATTATTTTCATTGGGACTAGCCTTCCATTTCTTAAAGGATGCCTTTTTGGCTCTAATAGCCTCCTTCACCTCCCCATTTAACCACAGTGGAAGACGTTTGGTCTTCCTGCTTCCTTTTTTAACTTGCGGGATGCATTTAATCTGGGCTTCCAGAAGGGTGCTTTTAAACAGCCTCCACGCTTCTTGCAAACTTGTAGCCCTTGCAACTGTGCTTTTTAGTTTCTTTTTAACTAGTTTCCTCATTTTGTCATAGTCTCCCTTTTTAAAGTTAAATGCTACTGCTGTACTTTTGTTCATCTTTCTCACTCCAGAAATTACGTCAATTGTGATCATATTATGATCGCTATTGCCTAGTGGCTCTGCCACAGTTACTCCTTGCATCAGATCCTGCTTGCCACTCAGGATTAGATCTAGAATAGCTCCTCCTCTCGTTCGTTCCAGAACCAGCTGTTCCAGGAAGTAGTCATTTACGGCATCCAGAAATTTTACCTCCACGTCCTGCCCTGAGGAAACATTCACCCAATCAATATTAGGGTAATTGAAGTCACCCATTATTATTATGTTGCCAACTTTAGTTGCCTGTCTAATCACTTTTAGTATTGCTTTATCAGTCTCCATCCTGGTCAGGGAATGGCATAGCATGTCCTAATTTCTGCTCCCTTCCCCTGAGCTCCATCTTTCAGTGCTTGTGGATAGGAATTGGATCCAAGAATTGCAAAGGGGGAGGTGGGGGGTCACACAAAAGCTAGCCAGAGGCTGCAATTTGGCCCCTGGTCCTGAAGTTCTCCAACTCTGGTCTATGCTGTATTTGAAAGGTTTTAGCCCTAAATTTAATGACAAATTTAATGGCAGAAGCCCCCTTTCCTACATTGTCCAAGCTTACATTCTATAGTGGTTTAAAGGTCTACAATTGAGTGAACCAAATGTTACATGGTAATTAAGCACCACAAATTTTGTAAGTGGCTGAAATGGCAGGGTTAGTGAAAATATTTAGTGAGGTAAAATGGGCAGCTGCCCCAACCTTCTCTTCTATAGAAGGCCACATTATGACAACCAGATCCCACAGTTAGCAAAGAGAAGGGGAGTTCAGTTCCCTAGTCATTCTCCACTGCTGGTTCCTCTCGGTTCCAGTCACAGTTGGTAGTACTAAAGGACCCACCTCCCACCCAATCCTGAAGGAGGTTTCTAGGAATCTAGTCATCTCTTAACCCTCTGATTAGAGAGGAGCCGTTGGCTGCCAGGGAAACTATCTGGAGAGTGGAAAGTGCAGGAGAGCAGCAGAGAAGAGAGTGACCTTTCTTCTGGTGCTTGCCTTGAGGATAACCCAGAGGGTCTGGAGGTAAATCTTAGGGCAGACTGGACAATTCAATTCAGCCTTCTCAGTGGACACCATGTGCTTCTCAGTCAGTCAGTCAGTCAGTCAGTTTTCTTCATTCCAAGTGGAACATGAGATTCTTCCATTGTTTTCTGATCCAAAGACATTGCTGTGGCCTCACTCTGTATAATACCCAAGAACTGAGAGAGAACTTTGCTCACTTGGTTGTGCCATCTAAGGCACAGACATCCTGGTTTTCTTTTCCTGAGTGGATTCCATATTGTGGCCTGAACTGTCAGTCTTGTGTCTCCATTCTCTTTCAGGTGTCCAAGTCAGGTGAGGTGAGGTGAGCCTTCTCTTCTTCGTGAGTTCAGTTGCTGGTGCTTGCTTTGTTTGTTGTCAAATGCTGATGTTGGCTACCTGCCATTTAACATTAAATATCTTCCTTTAAACATTTGGTATCAAAACCATTGATACACTGTTGTGTTTGCTTCTTAAGAATCTGTGTTTTGGAGCTGCATAGCAGCCCTGAGATCACATTGCTGTTATAGATTCCTGACTTTGTCCTGAGGCTTCCATTCTTCTGTTTCCAGATGTTATTTGGCATTATAAAAGCACCACTTTCTTTCCCTTCTTAGTGTGCATTACCATTGTCTGCGATGAAGATCCGCAAATAATGGAACTCCTGTACCTCTTCCAATATGTCGGTTCCATCTCACACCATAATGCTTCTGTTATGTATTAGCAACAGTCCTTTGTTACCTCCCGATGAACTGAGAGTGAGGCAAGTCAGAACTGGCTCAAAATGACACAATGGCGAGGCAATGGTGTACCTCACCCCCCAAAAAGAGGTCGCTAGCTAGCCAGCCTGGCTGGCTCTTGAATCCACCCATGGCACAGGACTGGGCTTTCATCATAGTGACGCATGTCCCTGGGATGAAAGAAACAGGAAAATATGGTGCATCATCCAATTCCAACTTCCTAAAGACAGTGCAACTTCATTACAATGCTCTGCATTGGAGACAGCCTCGGACTGCAGCAAACCTGGTGGCTCCCTCCCTCGCTCTTTCCAGTACTGTACGTACACCAAGCCCTTCACCCTAATGAACACAAGGCTTTGGTCCCAAGACACCTGTTAGAGTGAGGGTGTGCCATGCATGCATTAAATGCTGAGGTGAAATACAAACTTTTGACATAAATTCCATAGAAGAACGAGGGTTTTATGGATTTTTGTGTCTTAAAAATGGAAATGAATTCTTGTTTGTGTAAGTCCGTGGGTGTTAATGGAAGTTTTGTGTGACTTTTGAGAAGAGTAGTTTTGAATTAGCCCTAATACGAAGGCCTTGCCAAATCAGCAGCACTGGAACCAAGTTGAGTTTCCTTTATCCCCCCCCCCTTCCTTTATTAAGAAGATTCTTAATTAACAGTTCATTCACAATGACCCTCAATTTTAGCTTTAAAGACTTAGCAGGAATCTCCACAAAAGCACAGCCATTCTGTGAATTTTAATAGGCTTTAGCAGCCTTCCTGTTAATAGAATACAAAAGAAATATATCTGGAATATGCTTTTAGCTGTACAGTAGTAATTCTTTAAGCTGCGATCCAGGGGCCCAATGAAAAGTGTGCTAACCGAGGGGGTCCATACCGACCCCCTGATGCTCCCACCAGCCTGCCCTCCCCTTCTCAAGCAGGGACAGCCTCCCCCCCACCCCCCGCTTTCCTGCCGCTTCTCTGTGGGGAGCAGCTGTGGCGTAAGTACTGACAGTAAGATGAAGGGACCTCTAGTGCCAGAGTCTCTTCTGTGACTGATCCCCCCTTCTTCCCTGGAGGGAAGGGCTATGCCCCCCTTCTACTGCTGTCATTGCTTCTGTGGCTGCTGCTCTCTTTTTCCATCCTGCCTTCCCTTTTCTAGCTCCCAGTTGTTGGAGGGGAGGGGGGGAATGAGTCCCCCTTGGTGGTCTGAACTTGAACCCAGCAATGAGAAGAAGAGAGGGAGAGGGAGCACAAACGTATGCTGCTGAAGTTTGAGCCCATGGCCAAGTAGAAGGTTCTGGCTCCTCAGGCCCCCTGTGATTTCTTCCCTGCTGTGAATACATCAACATGGTCCGTTACTTGGATGGGACACATCAGAGGAGTACCTAGTGCTGTGGAGAGTGGTGCTAGTTATTCAGTAGGTGGCTTTCTTTGTGCACTAAAAATGGGGCTTCTGTGGGTGTTAACAATTGCAACGGTGGCCCGCTTTGGCCCATGAGCCACCGGCACATTTGTTGCTGCGCCGCCAGGTGTTTGCCCAGGATTGCTCCCGGGTGTGTCGGCAGCAAGCCCAGGCTGTGATCCTGGCTACCTGGCTACCAATCAGGCCAAAGAGGACCCAGCCCAGATTGGGTCTGCCATGGATGGCTGCCATGGTGGCTGGCTGTCATTGACCGCTATGGCTGCTCGTCATATCAGTGGGCAGGGCGGTGGGCACAGCATGGGGGCAGGGCACGTTTGTGCAGTTCTTTCCCTTCCCCAGAGGCCCGGCTACCAGCACATTTGTTGTGCCACCCAACTTGGTCAAGACCATGTTGACATCAGGTTCCCGACCTGGGTCGGGTCATTATGGCAGCGCTGCTCCAGCACTTCTGTTTACACCCTATCTCTTGTAGGTTTCTTTGGAAATCCAAATCTGTATCCATTTGCTGCAGTTGTTGAAGCTACGGACTCATGGTCTGTTGGCCGAGTATGGCCCACAACGGGTTTTATTTGGTCCCTTTCCTGTTCCTGGATCCTACACCTGGATCCAGCCTCTATCATTAAGCACTGAAGGAGTGAACTCAGGGGAAGGGAATCAAAATGAGGGCAAGCACATGAGTGTAGGAAGCTGGATTTGTTGGCAGGCTCTATAATGTCAGACCTCCCCAGTCCCTCTCCAGCTCACAGGGCTTGTAATAATTAGCAAAGTGGCCTACAGGGAAAGTTCCCTGCCCCTGCACTAAAGAGTGATGTAGTCTGACACATACTCCGTGACTTACTAGAGCGCAGTGACATGTGTATATACAGCGTGAGAACAGACAAACGTACAAACCTTGCATATTATAGAAACACAGATGGTAGGAGTAGATGAAAGCAAGTTGTTTGATAAGAAAAATAGGATCACATCTTGACAATGAGTCCAGGAAACGAGCACAAAAGAAGTGGAATCAGCCGCTGAAGGGTCTTTTTACAATTGTTGCTGGTTTTGGCAACAATCAAGCTTTCCTTTTTAAAAATGGAAGCCTCTGTTACCCAGTTAACACACTGCAGGCAAAACCTGTGTATCATTGTGCGCTACAGTCACAAATAACAATATTCTAGTTAAGGTGGCACTTTAATTAAAAATCTCAGCTTCAATTTGATTTTTTAGTGCTTCAGTCTTTGGAAAATATCACTTTTGGGACTGAAATTCACGTTACTTGTTCTCGGTCCTGGGATAACTTTCTAATTTTGTATAGTTACTTTTGGCTGAACTTGAGTTATTCACATGTGAAAAATCAGTGCTTTCCACCATTTAAAAAGCAGTGTGGTTGCCATGTCAGCAGCCTTAGTCTCACCTGAGGAAGAGTTCTGTGTAGCTTGAAAGCTTTCACACTCTTGTCAACAGAAATTAATCCAGTAAAAGGTATCATCTTACCTACTTTGTCTCACATCTTAACCAGTTGTATGTTTGCGGGGCGGGGGGAGGTTCCTTGAATGGACTGAACTTTGGAGCTGAAAGAAATGGGTGTTTATGTATTTGCAGATATTATATATTTGTAATATTATCTGCAATATTATATGTAAAGCGCTCCAAGTGCCATGGTAGGGGGCCGCTATATAAAAAATAATAATGAAAAAGATTATTATTTTTGGCTATAGCCATCACAATATTCAAATAAATGTCCACACTCAAAACAATATTTGTTTATTGGTACATTTGGATATTTCATTTTGATACTCTATTTTTTCTGGGATCTTCTTGATTATTTCAATTCAGATATTTGTTGTTTGACTGAATACCCAAATGGAAACAAACAAACAAACAAAACCAACCCAGAAACCTGAAGTGACTATCCAAATGAAGCAGAGATGAGTAGCAGTTTGTATCTGCTTCGTTGGTCTCGTTCAGAGTAGGCAAAATAATCAAATCTGATAGTTGATGGAGATATTTATTTCACCTCTACCTTGGGTGAAAACAGACATGACGCTAACCACCCTTTAACCACCCTTGGTGGTTATTTATGCATGTTTCAGGGCTGCATAGGGCACCAATACAGCCCTGCAACATTATTATTATTATTATTATTATTAACAAACATTTATATAGCGCAAGCAGTGTACCTGGCACTTTACAAAGTAATAAAATAGACACGGTCCCTGCCCCTAGGGCTTACAATCTGAGAGACAGGAGCTGGGGGAGAGACTTAGGAAGGGGAACAGAGGGAGAGACAAGAGGTCTAACATTCATGAAGATGCGAGGTCTCAAGTGCACGTACTTGGCTTGGTTACGATGAGAATGACAGCAGGCAGGTCCATGTTGCAAGGATAAGGGTAAACCGATCGTAGGTATAGTGCATGTGCAAACATGCATAAATAACCACCAAGGGTGGATAAAGGGTGGTTAGTGTAATGTCTGTTTTCACCCCTTATTTTAAAATTTCAAACTTTTCCATGGCTTCATCCTGAACGTATTTTTTATTGAGCCTCTCATTACCACAACACTTGCGGATTCCTGACAGAGGGCGCTTTTAGACAAGCACCCCTCCCCCACCTCCTACCCACCCAGCTCTTGCTCATTATACATGTTGCAGGGCACCCATAGGGCACCACTGCAGCCCTGCAACATGAGTGGGAGGTGGGTGGGGAGTGGGTGGGGAGGTGTTTGACTAAAAGCGCACAGTGTCTGTAATCGTTGATCCTTAGTCTTTAATGAAAACCAGGGCTTAATCGGGGGAGGGGGCTTGCCAGAGATAAGCCCTGGCAGTTAAATTCAAGGGGGAGGGGGGGTGTTGAGCCTCAGGAAATGTTCCCAGTAGGAATGTGCACCCAGAAATGTGAAACACCGGGAAATGCCAATATTGGCCATTTCGGGGTTGGAACTGAAAGCCTAGCCACCCTTCCCCCCGACACACGCACATGGTTTATTTGGCTTTCATTAATGACTTTCCTTCTCTACCCCCTCTGGTTATCAGATAGATTAGATCTCAAGAAGTCCTGTTTTATATTCAGTTATAGAGAGCCAGGATGGTCCAGTGCCTGGGTTGTTAGCTGGACACTAGGGTTCAATTTCCTGCTCTGATAAGCTCCGGGGGGACGTGGTTTCTGGGTCAGGATTGAGCCTTGACAATCATTTTTTTTTTACAAATTAAGCACTGATGAGAACATAACTATAACTAACCTGCCTTTCCCTTTGTGCCCCTCCCCTTAGTCGCCCTCCTCTTATCGATTCTAGATTGTAAACCCCTTGGGGCAGGGAGTTGTCTCTTACCACAACTTTCCGTTGCTCTGCACATTGCGGGCACTGTATTAACAATAAGAACAAAATATACTTTCAGTATATTTGAGCCAGGACACGTATAATATTATCATGCCCTAAGTGAGTTATTAGTCAAGTCACATTTCTTAGTGTACACAGTTGTGTACGTGCCTTACATGGAGACTGGAGCAGAGCAAATTCATCCTGCTGGGTCAACTGAAAAGATCAAAGTTGCCCTTGCTCTCTGTATTCAGACCCACTTGTTGCCTGACCTGCCATGCACCCTGAGAATGAGGGTCTGCTTGTGTTTCTATAATATTATAGTTCCGTTTGAACCACTTTAGTCACATTCATTAAACTATATTTTTCATCGTCCATCTACCCTTAGGATACTTAGGGGCTCAGCTAAGAACCAAGCAGTGGGAGAGATTATTCTGGAACAAAGCCATTCAGTCTGGTTTATTTGTGACTGACTTTATACTTTGGTTGCTGTTTGGGGCACAGTAGCTGACTGTGACTTTTCGGCAGTGGCTCCTCATAGCCATTCAGTATATATACATGTGGCGTGCATTTTTAAGGCACCTCAGTTTTTATTATTCCTAAACCATTAGACAGATCCCCATCAGTGTAAGCCAGAACAGCTATTTCAAAGTAAATGGAATTGGGGTACATCACTTGAGATCTCATCCTGTTTTTATAAAAGTAGCCTTGTATCTTCATTGAGAGTGAAGGCCAAGCCTGGTGAGCTGTTATAAATGGGAAACTTTCTCTGCTTCGTAACAGTTGTGTACGTGCCTTAGCATGTGCAAACATATACAATATTTTAGAAGAGAGTTTACGTGAAAAGAGACTGTAGCTCATTTAAAATCTCAGGCAATTGGTTCACATTATGCAGGCCAGCAATTCTCCCAGGGGGGAATCTCCTGGCTGGGAGCTCTGCACGTGGGCATGGGGCTAAAAGCATCATTAGCTGTGTCCAGCAGCTTTTTTTCCCTACAAACGTCAGGGCTCAAAATCCACCGCTGACATTTGTAGGGGAAAAAAAGCCACTGAACGCGGCGGATGACGCTTTTAGCCCCACGCCCACGTGCAGAGCTCAGATGTCAACATATAGTGAAAATGGATGTGATGGTGGTGAGACGCCTCCTGGCCCAACACAGGGCAAACAACTGCAGCCCACTCTGTGGGTAGGCAAGGCATGCATCACAGAACAAATGTGCGCGGGACCCCTAGCAGCCGGAGAGCCGTCCCACCATCCTCATGCCGAGATGCGTGAGCCGGAGGTGGCGGCATAGAAATGTGATTAAATAAATGCCCCAGGTAGGGCGGAGGAACAGAACACACATGCGGGCGTCCAGCCCTGTCCCTCTTCCAGCACCCCTCCCTCTGCCATGATGTACAGACATGGCAACCTGTGGGCAAAGGAAGCCACAGCAGCTGCTTCTGTGTATCCTGCCCAGTACTCCAGGAGGGCAGGGACAGAGGCTGAGGAAGCATACACATGTGCCAGTCAGCCACAGGGGGAACCAGTTCCCACCCATGGAAAGCCTGATGTTTTGCCCCCCATTCCTCATGCCTGTTGCCTCGGCACCCACTGTGTCCCCCATTCTCCACATCTGACTGTTCAGCATGCAAACCCCGCCCCGCCTGCCATGGTGCTCTCCCATCCACTTGCCACACCTACCTTCCATTGGTTATCCACGATGCCATCTTGGATTGGGCTGCCGACCTTATTATGTGCGTGATGGAGACCTGGTTGGATGAGTGTTCCAGACCGATTTTGGCAGATCTCATTCTGGCTGGGTACTCCATCCAGCACCAGCCCAGGCCAGAGGGTTGGGGGCGGGGGCGTAGCTATTATTTTTAGGGATGGGTTGGTTACACTGAGGTTTTCAATGCAGATTGAATCTGGGATAGAGGCCACATTCAGACCTGCCCCCCTCCTGCGCATATTTTGGCTACGGGAGAGAATGTGCAAGACAAGATATGCGCAGGGTTCGGCCGGTCTGAAAGTCCCTCCCCTTCCCCTCCCCCCCAGGAGGCTTTGCTGGCACAAACATGCAGAGCTGCAGAGCAGGAAATCCTGGTTTGTATCTCTGTGTGTGTTTTCCGGCTTGCGCATTCCTGGCTTTCACATTCCCTCCCACAGCCAAAATATGCGCGGGGGGTCAGGTCTGAAAGTGGCCAGAGTGCCTCCACCTTCTGATTGATTTGGCCAGTGACAGACTGGAGGGTCCAGCCAGGGACAGGTTGAGGATTCTTCTAGTGTACCATGGACCCCACTGCACAGCAGCATCCCTATCTACTCTAGCACCTCTCATCTCGGACTTGGTCTTCAAGTTCTCTAGGCTACTTGTCTTGGGGAACTTCAGTATCCACACTGAGGCAGGATTGCACGGGGCAGAGCAGGAGTTCATGGCTGCCATGGCAACCATAGGCCTGAACCAGGTAGCAAGGAGTCCAACACATGAGTGCGGGCACACTCTGGATTTGGTTTTCTGCACTGACCTTGAGGCAGGGGTTTCTGATTACTGGGGTGTGTTACCCTTGTTGTAGTCGGACAATTACCTCCTGTGAACCTCCATCCTAGTACGCCTGCCTGACTGTAGGGGTGTGGGACAAGTTTGGTTGGTCCACCCAGGAGACTTATGGAACCAGAAGGGTTCCGGAATGCTTTTGGGGAGATACCTGACGACCTCAATGACTGCTCCATCGATGACCTTGTGGCCTTTTGGAATGGCTAGCTGGTTGGGGCCATTGATCGGGTGGCTCCTAGGCGTCCACTTCCAGCGCATCAGCTCTGCAGGTCCCTGTGGTTTACAGAGGACCTGGGGTGTCTGAAGCATGAGGGGAGGTGGTTAGAGCACTGGTGGCTCTGGACTTGTGCCCAAGATGATCAGTTGCAGCATAGAACATTTTTGAAGTCCTGTGCTGTGGCGATGAGGGCAGCAAGGAAGCAGTTCTTTGCTGCACTCATTGCATCCGCTTGTGTCACTTCCGGCGGAGTTGTACTGGGTGGTGAGAGCCTGAGGTCTGGTCAGTCCAGCCTGTCTCCGCCTGGAACCGGATTCGTGCACAGCCCTTTGTGACATGTTTTTGAAGTACGTTGCAGACAAAATCACTCACATTGGGCATGACTTTTACTCTGCCATTTTAGAGGCAGTGGCAGAGCCTGATATTAGGAATGCCCTGTCTGATCATGTTTTGTGGGATGAGTTTCAATTGGTGATGCCTGCCAATGCGACCGATGTACTGGAGTCTGTTCGACCACCACTTGTGAATTAGATCAGTGCCCATCCTGCTTAGTAAAAAATACCAGGGAGACATTGGGGTCAGTGCTGGTGGGGGTTATCAACACCTCCCTTCAGGAGGGGAGAGTGCCGGTTTGCCTTAAAGAGGCTGTGGTCCAGCCCCTCCTCAAAAGACAGTCGCTTGACATTAGTGCCCCATCCAGTTACCGGTCTGTCTCTAACTTTCCCTTTTTAGGGAACGTTATTGAATGGGTAGTGGCTCATCAGCTCAAGGCACATTTGGATGGTATCAGTTATCTTGATCCCACGCAGCCTGACTTTCACCTTGGTTATGGCACGGAGACAGCGCTTATGGCCTTGGTCAACGACTGCCTTGTGGAATTGGACAAGGGTCGTATGACCCTGTTGGTCCTATTAAATCTATCAGCAGTATAATAATATATTGTATTATATTATATTGTGTGTATTTATATGTTTATTTGTATGATTACTGTTTTTATATTTGTAAGTCGTCCCGAGTCACTTTGGCGAGGGGGGCAGGGTAAAAATGGAAAATAAATTAAAATAAAACTAAGCTTCCTCAGAGGGTTACTCTGAGGTGTAGGTGTTAGGTGTAGGTTATATTGCACCTGTGCATTCCCCCAGAGGCCAATGAAGGCCTGTGTGTCATCTTCAGTCTACAGGACCCTCGTCTGATGTGGGGCTAGGGGCCTTCTCCCAGTGTAATGGGGTTCTGCGCTCTCCCAATGATCCTGTCCCTGGGGCAGCGGTGTTGGTGTATGCTTATGAACAGGGTGATAGAGAAGCACCACATATAACTTGTGCCTAACATGCAATGACTACCATGACAACCCCCGCCCCGCTGTACTGACTTGCCGGTCCGACCTGTCCCTCCTCCTGCTCCATGTTTCCCTTTCAGGTGCTGTCATGGTGGTGTGGGTTGGGCATTGGGCATGAGCTGTTGTACAGACCGGAGATACCCAACACAGTGTTGCTTTTGTTCCTAATTCCCATTTAGTTCCGGGCCAATCTCATGGGGAGGGGCATTGAGGAACAGCTGCTTCATTGATCATTCTGGGCTTTTCACCTGCAGTTCTGTGGTCCTGGTGGACCTCGTCCCCTGGTGGAGTTAGGCGGAACCTAACAGACATGCAGGCCCATGTTGGCCAGGATTGGGGAGTTCTGAGAGGCTGATGTTGGAGTCCATGGGTACTACCGAATGCCAAGTCCAGAGGTGCAAGTGTTACCAAGTGACCCTTTATCCACGCATGAACATGGGGGTTCCAGAGGGGGAAGGTCCCAGTGCCCAGGCACGAATCTCAAAATTTAGGGAACTAGCCTTTTTCAGTCACCTAGGGTCCCCGTATGCTAGGGATTTAGTCTGAGGTCGTGGTGCACTACAACCCATTGGCCTACCCTCTTCTCCCCAAAAGACGTACCAGAAACAAGGAATATTCTAAAGAAAGAGGCGATGTTTATTCATCAGGGCTTAACAAGACACAGTATGATGAGACATATACAAACAGCGCTGCCCAGTCTGGACTGGTGATTACAGGGTTAAACTAAGCAGTGTGGAGGGGAGCTCCAGGTCTTGGAGAGCAGAAAGTAAGCTAGTCTGCCCAAGGTCAGAGACAAGAGGGAGAGTGTGAGATTGCTTAGGCAGGCAGCAAAGAAGTCTTCAAGGGAGGAGGGGGGTGAAATTCCAAGCTTGAGTTTGAAGCAAAGAGAGTGCGAGCGAGAGAGAGAAAAGAAGGAAGAAAAATGGGTTCTGTCTCCTTGCCCGTTGCAGAGGGGACGGGTGAGCCCCAGAGATCCTGCAATGAGTCAGGAGTGGGAGGGGGACAAACCTAGGCCTGGGAGACCCTTGGAGCAGATTCGCACAGGAGACCCGTGCATATCCATGTCCAAAAGCAACTCAACTCCACAGTGGGAAGCTCAGGTCAATTGTAGGGACCAGGGGACAAAGCTGCACAGAAACTCACAATGGGTATTTGGATACTAGAAACTTCCTGGGGGGGTGCTTGAGAGCCTAGGATTAGACAAAGGCTCGCAATGGGCATTGAATGGGGTCTTTCCAGACAGGGGAGAAGGATGTTTGTTGGTAACAGTTTCTAGAAAGAAGTTTCCTGGGTGGGTGCTTGGGAGCCTAGGGCTAGACAAAGGCTTGCAATGGGCATTGGATGGGATCTTTTCAGACAAGGAGAAGGGTGTTTTGGGGTCATCGCAATTCTGAAGGGATGCAAATATCAGGCTGGATGGAGGGGCAGGAGAATTAGGTGCATTGGTATCCCCTTATCTTGAGGGGTCTTTCACTGAAAGGGTCACGGTCAGGCTATTAACTGGGGTACTGTGCTAGATGGGAGGATCCTATCTCTAGAGGTTACCCAAAAGGGGGAGATGCCTGGTATTTCAATTGCTCCATATCTTTTAAGTACCGGCTCCTCCTGTTTCTTTCTTAGGCTGGGTGTTTTGCATGAGGCTGGTCTACTGAAGGGAATTTCTATGAGGCCTGATCTATTTTCTATGAGGCCAGCTTGATCTATTTTCGCTCTCCTTCCACATGGGGTCTCACAGCTTCTTTCTATATTCCCCTTCTGAGTGGGGAAGAGGTTTTTTTTTTTACTCTTGTAACACAAGCCAGAAGTATGATGAGACTGCAAAGGGGGGTGGGTGGGTGTCTATACCCAGGGAGAGCAGTGTCCGGCAGGCATCAAATCCAGGAGGACAGCAGAATCAGGCCCATAGCAGTGGTCTGTGGCTGGAGAATTAGTCCAAGTGGAGGAGACACAAAGCACGGCAGTCCTAGCTTCCAGCAGGCTGAGTCTTTCTTGGAGCTCCGGACTGAAGACTGACCCTGACCCAAGAAGTATATATAGGGCCTCCAGCCAATCAGGGACAAGGCCCTGCTGATCAATCAGGACTCTGGACCACTTAGCTCCTAAGGAATAGTGAGTCTTTAAATATTCCTGAGCTCCCACAGTTGGAATTTTCCCTCAGGCAATGTCTCTGGACAGAAACCCAAGGGTCTGGGTGCTAGACCTCTGCATGCCAAGTCATGACAGTTTAGCACAAATGTTCATACTCTATCAGAGGCATTTTGCCAACTTCCACTTAAAAGTCTCAACAAAATGTATGTGTAGATGAAGTGGTGACCTCCCATGTGCGTTCTTTTACTCATATGAAGGGAAAGGTAGCAGGTTGTTTGTTTGTTTGTTTGTTTGTTTGTTTTCCTCGGATCGTAATTTGGAGGGACCTGTTGAGCAAATGGAAAGGAAATTTTAAAATGTAGTTTATAGCAATATAAATATGTTGGTGAGGAAGACCTACATGTTTTTGTTGGGTTGCTATTTGTGGTGCACAATGGAAAGAGAGGCTGAGCTGTAAAAAATAAAGAGCCCAACCTTGGTTTTTCTTCTTATGGAATCTCAGAGGATGTGGCTCACAGTTCAGGATGGAAGTGCCCAATCCAGGGATGTAGCTTGACTGGAATGGGCCCGGATGCAGAAGATGGAATGGTCTCCCCTCCTCCTCCTGCCTCCACAAAAGATGCACATGCATTCCACATGCGTTGTGGGCGCCAATGCAGCTGCACCCATCTTTCATTGATCACCCTGGTGCACAGCCTGCCTCTACCCAAACTCTGTGGTGGAACCCCAATATTTTCTTTTCAGCTGGCTTGGTTCAGGGAATCACTTTTCAGCTCATGAAGCTGTCCCCATTACACCCCTGAGACAAAGGATGCTTCAGTCTCTAGTACTTGCTTGTGTTCAGCAGCAAAAGCCTTTTTGTTTCTGTTTTGGCCTCTTTTTGCTGAAAAGCAGCACTGTGTGAGTCTTCTCAGTGTGTAATTACTCTGGGATCTATAGGTAAGACTTTTCAGGGCTTAAATAAATAGTATATGAAGGCTCCATGGTGTGGTCTTTCATAAATCGGAGCTGGCTTTGGTGCCATTGATTTGATGGTGTGCTTCACTCTAGGGACTATACGTGGTGGGGGTCTAATGAAGAATATTGAAAAGGTTACAGTGCTTCTCGTGCCTCCTTTATTGGTTGTTTTGAAGCTGGTGTCAGAGCAACAGGGATTTCCAGGTTATTAAAATACACATTTTCCTTTGAGTTCATCCAGCTGACCTGGGAATACATACAGAAGTGGGCCTGCTAGGATATTCTTCTCGGTTGGCTCCTAAGGGATAATTTGGCCAGTTTCTGCATCCATCACAGTAGTCTCCAGTACCAAAAGCAAAGGAGAGATTCATTAACTTAGTCTGCAAATGATCTTCTGTGGCTTCTATTGTTTTCGCTATCAAAGGGTATTTTCAGACGTGACGGCTGAGAAGCCCTTCACGCCCCAGGGTGAGCCCCCTCACCCCGCGTACGGTTCTACCCAGCCACCAAACAAATGTTCCAGTGACCGGGGCTGGGGAGAGGGAGAGGGCAGAGGACGTGGAAACATGGATCCGCACAGCCCCTCCCCCCCCCTGTGCTCCTCAGCATGACCCCACCTCTTCCCTGATGGGCTGGTGCGGTGGCACTGGGTTATACCGGCACTGGGTTATACTGAAGTCTCAAAATGGGGTCGTGCAGACAGAAGGTTTGAAAGCCACTGACTTAGATTCTCGAATGATGGCAGTTATAGAAAATCCCAAACATTACTCTATCTCTTGTCCTTATTTTGTATCATGTAAGTATCTGTAAAGGAAGGAAAATTAACCAATATGGAATTTTGTTTAAAGTTATATCACCTATAATGTTTAAATATTAAACATTATGTTTATGAGGCCACTGCACTCGCAGTGGGGCACCCGCAGTGGGGCAGAGGGCACCCGCCCTATGAGGCCACTGCACCCGCCCAGAACTGCTCCTGTCATGGGCCGGGGTTAGGTGGAGCGGGCCATCACATGTGATGGGCCACTCTACCACAGTCTGGGGGACACCTACCCTGGACCATGGCAGGGCTTAATGCGGGATGTACGCTGACCGGGAGCCCAGTGCATATCCTGTGTTAGCCCTGCTACAGTCTGGGGTTACTTCTGCTCCCGCCCATGGTAAATATCTGGCAGGGCGGGAGCAGATGTGACACCCCGGACCGTGGCCACACTGGGGTAAGCATGGTCATGGGCGGGGGTGTCACGTCTGAAAATACCCTATGTGTTTGTTTTACTTCTCTGTTTCCAATAACCGTTCCAAGCTTGCCTGTGTTTTGCCTTAAATTAAAATAGAGACATTTAAGCAATGCTAAGGATGCATCATGAAAACGTCCAGCTGCAAAAATGTAAAGTTAATGGGGAACTTCAAGCTTAATAGTGGATTGCCCCAAGGCTCCATATGGGGAATAAGGTTGATCAATGTATTTTTATGAGAGATCCAGAAAAAGAGTCAGTTCAGCAGTTTGATTTGGGCAGCAAGGGAGCAAAATATGCTGATGACTTTAAGTCCATAGAAAACTGAGCTGTTTCAGAGGGTCCTGACCAGCTTCAGTGAAAGGGCAGATGAAATCCAATGTAGATAAATATAAATGAAAGCCCATTGGGTGGGGGAAAACTGAATTACCCAAACAACTTACATGGAGGCTCTATACTAATACTATCAGCTCAAGAAAGAGAAGTAGGCATCATTGTGAACAGTTCAATTAAGGTGGATTGATGTTCAGATGCATAAAAAAGGTGGAAAATATCACAAATGAGAATGTAATGCCATCATATCAATCAAAAGTTTTTTCTAACCTAAAATAGTGTGCAGCACCTCACTCCGGAATAAGTATCACGGAGTTGAAGAGTGTAGCAGAGTGCTGTGGCAAGTCGCTGCAGGATGAGGCCTTAACATTCTGCTCCTAAGGTAGAGCAAGCTGTTGGATGGTTAAACTGGGCTCTGTATGGAAGGAGTAATGAGACTGAAAACGGGTGGGTCACATGACCCTGGCTGGAGCCTATCAGCAGGAGCCCAAGCTCAGCCACTTAGTTAGAGCTTGGGGACAGCAGGGTGAGCATCTCCCAGGTCAGCTAGAGCCACCCTGGCTGCAGAAGTAGGCAGAAGTCCTGCCCCCTGCCCAAGGATGGGACAAAGGGGTTGAGGAGGCCCTAGTTAAGGGCAGGACCTTAGGCCTGAAGCAGAGAGGGAGGGAGGCAGGTTTGCCAGCCACTGTGCAGAGGCCTGGATGGAGCACAGGAATGCAGGGGGGCAGATGAGCCAACAACCCTAGTGCTATGAAGGATGCAGGCAGGTGGATGAGCCAGCATCCTTGGAGGGTGTACGGTTGCAGAGGAGCATCTGAGCTGGCACCTACACCCTAACCTCAGGGGCTAATCAAACCAGAGACACCTGGAAGCCCCTAGCCTAATTTGGGGCAATTCCTAGGGCCTAGGTGAGAAACAGGCCGGGAAAATTACAGCTGGGAGATTGCAGACAGGCCCATCCCTCCAGAAGGGGGACCCAGAACTGTGTGAAAGGTGCAGCATGTGCAGAGGCCCACGGGTGGGAGCTAATTCCCCAAACAGAAACATCAGCGACAGGGACACCCCTGAGAACATCAAAGCAAGTGCAACAGAGAACACCTGACCAAGACCTGGAAACAGCCAAGAACTGGGAAGTCAAAGTGGCCAGCGAAAAATGTGAGTGGTGCTGGTCCTGAGAGGACTTAACCGTCAGCTGGACTGCCAGCCTGTCAGAGAGAGATTCCAAGGAAATACAAAAAACAAACAAACAAGGGCCCAGAAAAACTCTCGTTTGGGAAAAAAAAGATTTATAAACATCTAGGATTGCTTTGTTGAGAAAGGAGACAAATAAAAGGTGTGCTAAATGTCTATAAAATGACAAAGCTGATCAATAGTAGGCCTGAAATGAGAAATCTCAGTGAGTGCTGTTTCCGTCGGAAGCAAGGCATTCATTGAAATTCACACAATGTGGAAACTTATTGACTTTCCCGCTATTTTCTGTTGTTTTTCACAAGTTGAACAGGGCTGGAACAGGCTGGTCCCAAGTTTCATGTGTGCCCTGTGGACACCCCCAGGGGCTGTGGAGACAAAAACTTGCCAGCTAAGCACCAGGGAAGAACTGGAAATTGCCGTAAAAGTGCTGTAAAACTGCTGTAAAACTGTCATAAAATTCCCAGAAAGTGATGAAAAAGTCCCAGAATGTGACAAAAAATCCTGGAAAGCGATGAAGAGTGACAGAAAGTCCCAGAAAGTGATAAAAATGACAAAAAACTGGCAGAATTCAGAATCACCAAAAGCTGATGAAGTATCGATAGATACTCACAAGCACTCCCGAAAGATCAGTATTTCATTTCGAAACGGGAACACATGCTCTCGTCTGTCTCAGCTTTACTGTTCTCTCGATCTCAGAACACAGGAACAATCAAACTGGAAGCTGAAAAATTCAAAATTGATAGTGAAGAGAATCACTTTCTTTGCACCCTGTGCAATTCAGTCATGAGACTTTTTGACATGATTGCCAGAAGATGTAGCCAAGAACTGAGTGAGATTCAAAGAAAGATTGGACATTTACACGTTTTTATATAATATCTGGCCTAGATGCCACAATAGATCTGAAACAATTTGTCAGTACCTCTGTTCCTAACTTGTATCCTTCCTCTGCTGCTCAGTGCCCTTCGCGCAGCCTCTCTGGTGCCAGGGACAGCAGAGTGCCAAAGTGCCAAAATATTCTAATGAATTGTCGTAATTCCTCAGTTAACAAGCCTTTATGTATCTGGACTTGGACGTGCCAGATACACAAAGATGTCTCAGTAGCATGTGGATCTGTCTCATTTGTGTATCTCCACTTGTGTGTGTGTGTGTGTGTATGTGTGTGTGTATGTGTGTGCACATGCGCACACTTTTGTGACACTCCCTCCCAAAATCATGAAACTTTCAGGTTTCATTTAAGAGAAAGCGTTTCTAGCCCTTGCAACTGCAGTGCTCCTGAAAGGCTCACACACCGAAAGAACCTCAAATCAAATTTCTAAAAACTATCTTATGGGTTTTAAGCTCATTTCATGAGCATTGGGGAACCTGTCTCATTATATATAAACACTTGGGCTTGGCAGCTTTGTGTGTGTGAGTAACCATAAGGGTAACTTGGAGTTTTTGTTAACATTATTCCATTTAAGTCTCAACTTTACCATGCAAGTGAGGCCCTTGCTGTCGATTTCTTCCTTGATACATTTCTTATAGTTTCATTGAAATTTATTTTCACAAGGTATAGGAATGTTTCTAGTCTTACTTTGATCTTTGGTGAAACTATTTAGGCATCTAAAATAAAGCATAAACACTTATTCAAATAGTATTCAGTCTCCTACACAGAAGACTAAATCCAATCAAAGCTTATATTCTGTAACACTTACATTAGTTTTCCAAATCATGAGTTGTGACCCTGCTGTCTGCAGACAGGGTTGTGATTCTGATTATTAGTTGATGTCTCTGTTGATGTCTGGGCCACTGGGTTATACTGAAGTCTCAAAATGGAGTCGTGCAGACAGAAGGTTTGAAAGCCACTGACTTAGATTCTCGAATGATGGCAGTTATAGAAAATCCTAAACATTACTCTATCTCTTGTCCTTATTTTGTATCATGTAAGTATCTGTAAAGGAAGGAAAATTAACCGATATGGATTTTTTGTTTAAAGTTATATCACTTATAATGTTTAAATATTAAACATTATGTTTATTAACATAATGTTAATATATCAACTATAATTGTTTAAAGTTATATCAACTATAATGAGGCTATGTGTATTACGGAGACAGGATATGTATAGACCTGATTTCCACCCTCTGCACTTACTAAATATATGTTCTGATGTTTGCGGATGATGCGATGATCATCTCTAGGACCCCAGTGGGGATACAAAGAACACTGACTAGATTTTCTGATTTATGTAAAAAGAACAAATTTGCCGTAAACTATAACAAGACAAAAATCGTCTTCTGGGGTAAGGCCAACCAATTTCCCTGATGGTTAGATAATGTTAAACTACAGGTAGAGAGGGAGTACAAATATTTGGGTCTTTTGTTATGCCAATCTACCTGTTGGATAAAACAAATGCAAGTAGCAACGTCTAGGGCCCTTCAATCCTCAGCAACTATTATGAGGTTTCACAGCATGTATTCTAGGAAATTGATGTGGGACTCTCTATGTTTTTAGAGCAAAGGTCATCGCACAGATCCTATACAGATCAGAAATCTGGGGGTGGGCAGCTGATAATAAGGTCAACATACCTCAAAATAAATTTCTTAGGAATTTACTTGGGCTTCCACCCTCAACCCCAGCTGCTTTTTGAGGCTAGAAACAGGATTAGCTAATTTAAAAGCTATTATATCCACAAACGTCTATGGGTATTGGTTTAAATTTATGGCGGTTCCTGCTTCACGTTTTATAAAAATGTTGGTTTTGGAAGACAATATTAGAACTCCTTCCCGACAGTCCATGGTTGAAATTTGTCTACACCACCTTCCATAGGATTGGCTTGGGGTACTATGTTGATAGTGGAAACAGGCTGTTTTCATCCAGGGAAAGATCCATATTTGTCCAAAGACTAATGGATATTGCATGGCAAGAGGAGTTGGCTGCTATCCGCTTTTTTCGGGTGGCTCCTCTATATTCACTCTGGAAGACTGATCCAGGAATGGAAAACTATCTTAGAATAGATATAGTTTGGAGTCACTTCAAGGCTCTATGCAGACTTAGATTGGAGCAAATACCATCAACAGTGTTAAAGGGCAGGAGAAATAGAATCTCTAGAGAACAGAGATTGTGCTCTTGTGGTAGTGGAGCTATCAAGGACCTAGTTCGCTATGTCTTCGAGTGCTCTCGGACTGAAGAAATTAGGAAGAACTATTTCCTTGCTAGATTGTGGCGACTTTGATATTTTTCCCCCATAGAGAAATTAATATGGCTACTTTCTCAAACAGACCCTGGTACATTATGTAAATTGGCAATTTTTTCCATTAGAGACAGGATTGTCCCCAGTGGTACAGTGAACACCATTTAGGCTAGTTTTAGATCCTGGGTGAAGTGTTTTAGATATGTTGACCCAATTTAACTGTAATTAGTGTAAAATTTAATTTTGGTGGGTCACATTTTTATTGAAGTGTAATTATATCCACGAACATGGTAAGAGCTCAAGTGGTAAGAGCGTGTGCTTTTCATTTTTAAGGTCCCAGGTTCAATCCCTGGCATCTCCACTTTGGGATCCCTGGTAGCACGCCTGGGGGAGGCCTCTGCTGGGGGCTTGGAGGGGTCTCAGGTAGCACGCCGAGATGACCTGTGCCGGAGACCCTGGAAGAGCCAGATTTGGACCTGAATTTGAAACCCCTCCTGCCGTGTCAGGTTGTGACAATACTGGGCTAAGATGGACCATTGGTCTGACTCAGTTAGGCAGTTTAGTTTATTTATTTATTTTTATTTTATTTATTTGTTTTGTTTAAGGGGGTCTTTGATTGATTGATTTATCCATGTACTTATTGTTGTAAATTTGTAGCAGACAATGACGTTTAGCCAATCTGTAATAATAAATTTGAATTTGAATTTGACCTGGCTGGACATGGGGTCAGGGCCTATTCTGGCTGACCTTGTTCCAGCTGGGTACTCCATGTAGCATCAGCCTCGGCCAGAGGGGCGGGGAGGTGGGGCAGTGTAGCCATTATTTTTAGGGATACATGGACTGTGAGGAGGTATCAGGTGCAAACAATCTTAGGCATTGAGGGATTCCATCTTGTGGCTGATTTGGCAAGAGACAGATTGGGGCTGCTGCTTGTATACCATACAGGTATACCTACCTGTACAGCAATGTCCCCGCATACTCTAGCGGAGCTGGTGTCGGAGGTGGTCTTGCAGTCTCCAAAGACAGTTGTCTGGAGAACTTCCACATTCACGCTGACACTAGCCTTGGAGGAGCAGAACATGAGTTCATGACCGCCCATGGCAACCATGGTTGATGGTTGGTTGATGGCCCAACTCATGATGGAGGACATACACTAGACCTGATATTTTGGACAGGCCTTGAGGTGGAGGCTCTGTTGGTGGGGGGAAGTGTCACCGGTGCCTTTGTCATGAACGGATCATTACCTCCTCCAGGCATGTCTCCTGGCGCATGTCTGCCCCCGGAAAGTTGCAGAACCAGTTCACATACATCGGAAACTTATGGAACCAGAGAGGTTCTGGAATGCTCTTGCGGAGTTACCCTCCAATCTCGACGACCGCTCGCTCAATGACCTCATGGCCTTTTGGAGTACTATGCTAACCAAGACCATTGACCAAATGGCTCCTAGACATCTGCTCCCTGACCACAAACAACGCAGGTCCCTGTGGTTTACGGAGGACCTGCAGCGGATGAAGGGAGAAGGGTGGTGGCTGGAGCTAAGGTGGCGTCGTTCTTGTGCTGAAGCCGAGCAGCTGTGGCATAGAGTCAGTTTACGAACATATGCCATGGCTGTGTGGGTAGCATAGAAGAGGTTCTTCGCTGCTCTCATCATGTCCACAAAGTCGCAACCAGCTGAGCTTCTCCGGTGAGGGAGCTGGTCAGTCCGGCCTCCCTCTGCCTGGAACTGGATTTTTCCAGTGCTCACTGTGACACTTTTGTCGACTTTCTTGTGGATAAAATTGCTCGAATTCACCATGACTTTGACACCACACTTGTGGCAATAGGAGAACCAGAGGTAATGAAACCCTGCCTTGTCCTGTTTCATGGGATCAGTTTCAATGGATGTCATCCACTGATGTGGAGGATGTCCTGGGGACTGTCAGGGCCACCTTTTGCGAAATGGACCCATGCCCATCCTGGCTGGTCAAGGCTAGCTGGGAGACGCTGGGGCCATTGTTGGCTGGGGTTGTCAATGCCTCCCTCAGGAAGGGCAGAGTGCCAGACTGCCTCAAGGAGGCAGTAGTGCAGCCTCTGCTCAAGAAACCATCATTGGACATTGACTTCTTGGCCAGCTATTGGCCTGTTTCTAACCTTTCCTTTTTAGGGAAGGTTATTGAATGGGTGGTGGCTTGGCAGCTTCAGGGGCATCTGGACCATGTCAATTTTCTGAATCCTTCACAATCTGGCTTTCATCCAGGTTTTGGCAATGAGACTGCACTTATGGCCTTGATCAATGACCTCCGACGTGTATTGGACCGGGGTCATTCGACCCTGTTGATACTGTTAGATCTGTCAGCTGCATTTGATACCTTTGACCATAAGATGTTGTTGACCTGCTTGCAGAACCTACGGGATAAGGCGGGTGGTTCGGGTATATGTTGATGGGGTTGGGGGAGGATTGAAGGAAACATGACTCCTCCCCTGCATATGTGGGTTGATGAGGGGGACTGGGTTGGAGAGGGTTGGGCATGTCCCCCCGCTGATAGAGGGAAGGTTGACTTAAAGGTGGGGGGTTCTGGTCTCCCTGTGAGAGGTGGGGACCAGGGGAGGGGGGAGGGGCTATTGGGGTCATTATGGGACGGGGGAGATATGGTCCTAAGAGGGGGGAGGTGAGATCTGTGAGGCGGGATAGATGCTTGTTGCATGTTCCGCTCACTACCCTCCAACCAGTGGAGCAGGTGGTCCTTGGTCAGAGGGCCCCCGAACCTGTGATGGTGCTGTTAAATGTGAGATCAGTGGCAATAAAGCGACAACAGTCCACAAAACAATCCTGGACCATGCCGCCAATCTTGTATGTATCACGGAAACCTGGCTGGACAATGAATCGGGGCCTATTCTGGCTGATCTTGTTCCGGCTGGGTATTTGCAGCACCAGCCATGGTCGGAGGGATGGGGGGGGGCAGTGTAGCTATGATTTTTAAGGAGGGATTGTCTGTGAGGATATATCCTGTGCAATTCATATTGGTTATCGAAGGTCTCCATCTTGTGTTTGATCTGGCAGGGGACAGTTTGGGAGTGCTGCTGGTATACTGTGTACCTACCATGCAGCGGCCTCCCTGTATGCTCTGGCAGAGGTGGTCACCGGGGTGGTGTTGTGGTTCCCAAAGATATTAGTCTTGGGGGACCTCAACATTCATGCTGACGCCGCCCTTGGGGGAGCTGAGCATGAGTTCATGGTCGCCATGGCACCCATGGGCCTGTCCCAGATGGTTATTGGCCCGACAGATCAGTGAAGACACACCTTGGACCTTGTGTTTTGCACCAGCCTTGAGGTGGGTGTTCTGTTAGTAGGGGAGATATCAGCTGTGCCCTTGTCATGGTCGGACCATTACCTCCTGCAGACCTCGCTCCTAGTGCACGTGTTGAGGGTGTTGAGCCGATTCAGATGGTTCACCCCCAGAGGATGATGGAACCAGAACGGTTCTGGAATGCTCTGGGGGAAATACCCTCTGACCTTCACGACCATCTCATCGATGACTTCGTTGTGCTGTGGAACACCTTGCTGACTGAGGCCATTGATTAGACGGCTCCTAGGCGTCTGCTGCCCAGGTGACAGTTCCGCAGACCTCCTTGGTTTTCCGAGGAGCTGCGGTTGCTGAAGCGACATGTGCGGTGGTTAGAGTGACGGTGGCGTCGTTCGCATGCTGAAACCAATAGATTGTGGCATAGAGCCAGTTTACGAGCCTATCCCATGGCTATGCAGGCAGCAAAGAGGGAGTTCTTTGCTGCACTCATAGTGTCTGCAAAATCCCATCCAGCTGAGCTGTTCTGGGTAGTGCGGGGGCTGATCCGGCCTCCCTTAATCTTGGAGTGGAGCCATCTACTGCCTGCTGTGACATGTTTGTGGATTATTTTGTTGACAAAATCGCTCATATTCACCATGATTTCGACACAGCATTTATTACACTAGGGGAACCAGAGGTTATGGAAGCTCCATCATGTCCAGTTTTCTGAGCTCAGTTTCAGTCTTGTGAATTAGATCCTTGCCTGTCCTGGCTGGTTAAGATCTGCCGGGAGATATGGGGCCGTTGCTGGCTAGGGTGGTCAGTGCCTCCCTGCAGGAGGGCAGAGTACCAGGCTGTCTCAAGGAGGCAGTAGTACGGCCTCTGCTCAAGAAACCATCGCTTGACGCTGGCTCCCCTGCCAGCTATCGGCCTGTCTCTAACCTTCCCTTTTTAGGGAAGGTTATTGAATGAGTAGTGGCTCGGCAGCTGCAGGGGCATTTTGATTGCATCGGTTTTCTTGATCCCTCTCAGTCCGACATTCGTCCGGGTTATGGCACCGAGACTGCGTTTGTGGCTTTGGTAGATGCCTTCGCTGAGATATGGATTGAGGTCATTCGACCCTGCTGATCCTGTTAGATCTGTTGGCTGCGTTTGATACCGTTGATCATGAGATGTTGGTGATGTGCCTGCAGGACTGTGCAGGAGTGGGCAGGACTGTTCTTGAATGGTTCTGCTCGTTCCTGACCGGAAGAATCCAGCGGGTGGTTCTCGGGGACTGTTTTTCATCACACCGAGACCTCTCGTGTGGAGTTCCGCAGGGTTCTGTTCTGTACCCTCTCCTGTTTAACGTGTATATGCAGCCACTCGACGAGGTGATTAGTGGGTTCGGTGTATGGTGTCATCAATATCCTGATGACACCCAACTGTACCTCTCTATTTCAACAGACCCAGGCCCGGCAGTCTCGGTGCTTTCTTGGTGCCTGTGGCTGTGAGGGATTGGATGAGGGCTAATCGACTGTGGCTGAATCCTGACAAGAGGGAGGTGATGTTAGTGGGTAAGGCAATGGAATTGGTGGCCCCCATCACTGATGGGGTCTGTCCTCCATTGACATCCCAGGTACGGAGTCTAGGGGTGCTCCTCGATGTGCAGCTCCAACTGTGGCGAGGAGTGCTTTCCGCCAGTTGCATCTGGTGCGACGGCTTCGACCGTTTGTTTCGGACTCTGACCTGGCCACAGTCATCCATGCTTTCATCACCTCTCAACTATACTACTGTAATGCGCTCTACATGGGGCTACCCATGGTGTCGGCTCGGAACTTGCAGCTGGTGCAGAATGCGGAGGCCTGTCTCCTAGTGGGACTGGGCTGCTGGGAGCATATTACACCAGTGCTCCGCTTTCTGTACTGGCTGCCGGTGGTTTTCCGGGCCCGATTTAAGGTGTTGGTTTTAACCTGTAAAGCCCTAAACGGTCTAGGCTCTGCCTATCTGCGAGACCACCTCACTCCCCGTGTCCTGGATCGGCCCCTGCGGACCTCAGGGGATGCCCTGCTCGAGGTCCCTGAGTTTCTCAAGTGGCCATGCAGGAGAGGGCATTCTTGGTGGCTGCGCTGTGCCTATGGAACTCCCTTCTGGTGGGGGCCTGGCTGGCCCCGGACCTCCCTTCTTTTTGGAAAAGTTGCAACACCTGGCTGTTCCACCAGGCGTTTGGCGGGGGAGAGGGGTGATGGGTGGGGGGAGTAGGGGCCAAGGGGTAGAGGGCAGTTGTTTTCTCTGTTTCCTCCTTTTTATGATATGTTTTAATTGTTTTTGTTGTTGTAAGCCGCCTCGAACTGCCTGTGGCAGGAGGGGCAGGGTAATAAGTTTTAAAAATAAATTACTAAATAAAATTTGATACCATTGACCATGAGATGTTGTTGACCCTCTTGCAAGACCGACCTGGGGTGGGCAGGACTGTTCTTGAATGGTTCTGTTCCTTCCTGGCCAGAAGAACTCATCGTGTGGTGCTGGGTGATTATTCATCTTCTCCCCGGGACCTCACATGTGGAGTTCCACATGGTTCTATTCTGTCCCCTCTCCTGTTCAACGTATACATGCAGCCCTTGGGTGAGGTCATTCTAAGGTTTGGTGTGCAGTGTCACCAGTATGCTGATGACACCCAACTTTACCTGTCTTTTTCAACGGACCCAGACCCAGCAGTCTTGGCGCTTACCCAGTGTTTCGCGGCTGTGGGGGACTGGATGAGGGCGAGGCTCCTGAGACTGAATCCCAACAAGACGGAGGTGATGCTGGTAAGAAGGCCTGAGGGAGTGGCGGCACCCGTCATTGACAGGTTCTGTCCTCTGTTGGTTTCTCAGGTCCATAGTCAGGGGTGCTCCTTGACTCACGGCTCCACCTGGATACCCAGGTGGCGGCCGTGGTGAAGGGAGCATTTAACCAATTACATCTGGTACAATGGCTTTGGCCATATGTCTCAGACACTGATCTGGCCACCATCATCCATGCTTTCATCATCTCAAGATTTGACTATTGCAATGCGCTCTATGTGGGGCTACCTTTGGTGATAGTCCGGAGACTGCAGCTGGTGCAGAATGTGGGAGCCTGTCTCCTTACAGGGAGTGCTCCTTGGAGAGTGAGCACATTACACCAGTGCTTCGTTCTTTGCACTGACTGCCTATAGTCTTCCGGGCCCAATTCAAGATGTTGGTTTTGACCTATAAAGCCCTAAACGGCCTGGGCCCCGCTTATCTGCAGGATCACCCTCTAATTTCTTGCCTCCCTTGGAGTCCCCTGGGCATCTCTGGTGGTGACAATGATGGGGGCATTCTGGTGGCTGCACCGCAGCTGTGGAACTCCCTCCTGACGGAGGTCCGCCTAGCCCCGTACCTCCCCTCTTTCTGAAGAAAGTGTAAGACCTGGCTGTTTCGCCTGGCTTTTGGTGAGGGAGATGGGTGGGGGGCTGGTAGGGGGAGGGAGAGTTCTTTTTGACTCTGCCTGGGTTTGTTTTGGTTTTTTAAATGGATTTTATAAGTTTTTTTTTATATTATGCTATTTATTGAAACATTTTACTACTGTTCTATCTTTATGTCTTTTAACTATGTTGTAAGCCACCCCAAGCTGCTGTGGCAGGAGGGGGCGGCTAAGAAATTGAAAGAAAAGAAAAAATATTTAAAAGTTTGGTCTTCAGATTGGAATCCTCTCCCCACTTGCAAAATGTTTCTCTGAGTTTACTTCTTTACCACTTGCTGTATCTCTGCGAGTGGAAGATTTGAAAAGCTAATCTGTTAAAACACCAGAAGACTGTGCAAGCTCCCCCTGCTGGTTCTACAGCATTATGAGAACTAGGGATGGGCGAACGCGGTTCGGAAATTCAGAGTTTGGACCGAACTCGACCAGTTCGGTCGACCGAACTGAACTTCCAAACCGAACTCGATCTTCAAACCAACCGAATTTCCGAACTCAACTCTGTTCGCCCATCCCTAAAAGATAATATTCCATTTAGTTCAATGGGGTTTGAATTTCCGAACTTTGTTCAGAAGTTCAGAGTTTGGACAAAACTCGAATAGTTCGGTCGACCAAACCGAACTTCCAAACCAAACCGAATTTCCGAACCGAGCCAAACCAAACCAAATTTCCAAACTCTGTTCTGTTCGCCCATCCCTAATGAGAACTATTCTCTGTTGTGCAAAATTTATGACACTGTTGTACAGTCAAGGAGTTTGATAAAAAGGTCTGCCAAAAACTAAAAACCAAAATGAGTAAGGAAAACATTTCCCTTGATTCCAAAGTGAATTTCAAAGAACAGAAAACATTTTAAAACCCTATTACAACCAAATAAATTGAATACCACCTTTTTCTTCTTGCAGTTTCCAATGCACTGGTGAAGATGAGATCATATTTGGAGTGATCGAGGTGTGGGGGGGAATTGTACACGTTGAAATGAATTATTCTTCACCAATGTAACTGGGGGGGGGGAGGGAATTCCTCCATTAGACCTTTCCTGCTGATTCAGCTTTAACATGTTGGGGGGGGGGAGGGAATTCCTCCATTAGACCTTTCCTGCTATGACTGCGTTGTATTTTGGGCATATCTTCAATATCCAGATCCCAATACTAATGGAAATAGGAATTTACGATGGAAACACAAATCCAACCCCTGAGTCTCTGCTGCCTTGCTTGTTTGTCTAATCATATTCACCCATTTGGGGTGGGAACAAGATGCTACCAAATAAAAGTGGTGGCATTTTACACCTACTTTACACAGGTTGAAAGGTGGTACAACACAGTGTAAAAATCGGTCTTTTGCATTTTATTTTAAACTTTTAATTCTTAGGCAGAGTTAAGATCCTCAGAACAAAGCCTTCAGTCAATACAATCTGGGCTTGTGATCTAGCCCCAGACCATGTAAACAGTATCGCCAATGTTCATGAATTTATCATGGCTCTTCCAATAATTGCCTTAAGAGCTCTAGCTCTTTGGGATTCAGATTATTATGTGGCAAATCTGTTTGTCCTTGTGGTGGGAAGCTTAAAATATGTCGTGCCAGATTAAAAACTAGGAGGTGAAAAAAGAAAACATGAAATTATTAAATTCTCAACATTTTGAAACCTCTCTCATGAACTTGGGATACTTGACAATGGCAACTGAAACAGGGTTGGGACTTGTCAAATATTGGATGGGAGAATCTCTAGCTGGAATGCATGTAGAAATCAAGTAGAACCCAGAAGAGATGATGTGGGTGCAGACAAATGGCCCAATCCAAGGTACACACAGGCACCAAGTGCAGGTTGTGTGTGTGCACCAAGATTGCAGATATGCACACATACCATGCATTTGGTGTGCACATGCTGTGCAGCTGGTGTGTGCACGGACTTTGGCTTGACCCCAAAGAAATGCCGGAGTTATTACTGAGTCCGTGCTCTGCCAGCAGACTAAGAGGCACAGTGCTGCTGGAGGCACCATCACTCAGAAAATACTTAAAACTGAGATCCTGAACACTTGCTATGTTCAAAGATCCTGCAGTAGTTTTCATAAGGCTAGTGGGAAGCTCCACGCAGGCCTGGTTGTGATGCTTTATAAATTTATAATCTTAGCAGCACTATCATTGCCAAATTTCTTCTTTGGTAATTAAGTGCGGCCTACTTGAAAAGATCCTTCTAATCTCATTTGGGAATGGCTGATTTCACTTCCTGCCCCAAAATGGTGTGCAGAGTGTCTGAACACTGTAAAATATTTGCCAAGTGTCACACCTGAAGTATCTGAACTTCAGCAGCGAATAAATTTGTAAAGTACTTTGGAATCCTGCTTCTAAACCCATTTAAGTCAACGAAAGCACTAGGTGGACAAAGTGGCTCAGAAACTACATGTCGCTCTTGGGCAGTTCAAGTCCGGCTCTTGGCAAGAGCTGATTCTGTGTCCCATGCTGCCTTAATGGGCCTGTGTCTTACTTCATTGTACTTGTCTTGGCAGCTGAATGACAGCTGCTTCTCAGAATCTCAGCAGCCAAGACTGCCGAGAGCACTGGCTCCACCAGCCAATCACAAAGCAGGAGATGGTGTGTGTGCACACATGCACATGTGTCTTGGGGCTCTTGGCAATATGAAGGTTTTGGTACATGACTCTTGGGGTGGGGCAGCGGTATACCTAGGGGAGAGTGGGGCCCCTACTGCACTCTACATGGTTCCGGGCCCCAGTGCGGCTGAACCAGCTGCATCCATTGTAGCTATGCCCCTAGGGCAGGGAATGTTGCCCACCTCTGATGTAAGCTGTTACTTAAAACCTTAGCCATATTAAAGACGCATATCTTATCATTTGACAGCAGAACTGTAGACTCAATGCCTTGGCATCCTATGAATGGCTTACACACACTTACATACCAAGGGGAATTCAAGGTTCAATCATTTCCTTCAAAGGTATCAGAGGCCTTGACATTTTTATGCCATGGAAACTCATGGCAACAATGTCAAGTTGTCTTACATAAAATTTTCTCTGTCAAGAGCTAGGCCCTGTGTTTTGTCTTGGGGCTCTTCCCCTTCAGGAGCCAAGGTATTGCTGCCACCAGCTCTGTTAAGAGCTAGGCTTGTATTTTGGGGGGGGGGAGCCAAGGTACTGCTGTCATTAGTTTTGTTATGCATGTTTCATAAGTCAGATGTTTAGCGTTCTCTGTTTGATAGCCCCGAGAAGGGCAAGGTATCATTACTAAAGTGTTGAAGTGTTTTTAAGTTGTGTATTTTGTATGGTAATGGCAAAAGCCAAACCAATAAATTATATTGATTGATTGATAAAATTTTCAACAATTTGGAGAAAAATCTTTTCAAAGCAAGCATTGGCCTTGGATTTAGATCTTGTTGCTGCTGCTTCTAGTTTGGGTGTAGATTCACATTGAGCTGACTTCGTAACAAATATGAGCTCAGAGTGAGGAGATCCATCCAGGAACTCCAAATTTAGCTCATTTTGAGAATAGGTGTTTTTAGATGAGATGCTACCCTGCATGGCCCAGGAGCCATGGAGCCCACTGCCCATCTGAAGGTGGAGCAGGGGGATGCACGCTCCCATGAGCCATAAAGCACCCACTCATGGCCATGCATGGAGCACTTACAGGAAATCCAGGGTACTCGGTGCGGGGCAAGCCAAATAACTGTGGCAACAGCCTCACACCAGGGATCGATCAACTGAAAAGGCCAGCCTGGCGGGTTTCCCCCTCCCCCATTGTCTGTGACAGAGGGAGTGTGTGTGGTGGTTTGCCTCCCGTGGCTGGGTGAGCCACACTGGGAGCCACCTGTTTGAATCCCTCCACACACACTCCACCTGAGTACTCTGTGGCAGTGCTACTCAGCAGCCACGGATCCAACCACCCCCAATCGCCTGGTTTGTTTCTCACCTCCCCTAGTCCTGTTTACGCTGTTGATGTTAAACTGCATTTTGAACAATACTAACAGATTAATTGTAAGTGTGCTTAGACTTTGTGAGAATTTGGCCTTTGGTAAGGAATTTTACTCACCAGCAAAGGTAGCTACTCCTGAGGAGTTACCCTGAAGGAACTACCTTGCTCTGCTTCAGTTCTCGCAAGCAGGTGGAAACAGAGTTCATTAGTACTTCTCTTTCCCTGGTCTCCCTGCTTAGAAGTGTACAGGGAACTACTAGCAGGAGGAGATGGAATGAAAAGCAGTTAGTGGAGCTGTGATATTGGGCATTTTTACATGCACCTTAAAGTGCTGGTCTTTCAATCTTCTGGGTTTATAAGTCCACAAGTAAGTTCCTGATGCATTCTTCACACAAACACTGCCCTGAGGCAGCATAAAGTAGCCACAGCTGTAGACGTGAGGGGCTGCCATGGAAACCAAGTGACCACAGCTGCTTGGAGCAAAGCAGTTTACCAGGAGAACATTTTACACACAAAAGTTCTGGGAGAAGTTCTACGCAGAAGTTCCAAGAGCCAGATGTTTAAGATCTGGGTGAGTGATTTAGACACACAGGAAGTTCAGGCTGTAACAGCAAACATACAGGAGAAATGTGTGTGTAGAAACATCCATTGTTTCTCCTCACACAAGAGAGGGAGGGAGGGTGTAAAAATGCTGAAGGTTGTTGGGATAGCATAAGACTGGGGACTTCCCCCTCCAGTATGTAGTTATTTCTTCTGAGGCAGAAGCCTCCTTCCCCACTTCTTTGCTGTCCTTTCTTTAACCTTGTTTCCCTGCCTGTGGGAATTCAGGAGACCTTGGAGGTGATACGTACCCCCAATAAAAATGCCCCTGAGAACAAACCCTAAAGGAAAATTTGGGGGCAAATTCACTGATTTGCTTTGGCTACCTTTGTCTGGTGCTCTTTGGTAACTGGAGGGCAGGGGACTATCTGAGTTCAACTCAATTGGATAGAATGTTTTTATTCCAGGGCTGCGCATGAAGCCTTCCCCTGCTGGTTTCCTGACACCACCCACTGTTTGGAGATCCTGCCACTGTGCCGTAATTCAGTGGGTGATCAAGCCTTTACTGTGGTGTGGTGGGTGCCTGTCAGAAACTTGCTCCCTCTGGATACTTGTCTCAGTTTCTTCCGCCTCACCTGAAGACTTTTTAATTTTCCAGGTGCTTTTAGAAGATTCACTTCTGGTTCCTCTTAATGTATCCCCCCTCCCCCCCCCCTTTACTTTTCCCTTTTAAACTGTTTTAAATGAATAGTCTGTGTGGAGCTTCAGCAATGCAAAGCAGCCATAAACCCACCTTTGCATGCCAAAGTCAGTGAGACGTCTGCTTAAAATTAAGCCTATGCTTTGTTGAATTGTAGCCCCAGCGCTCACAGAATCTTTCAAGATCAAGCCCATAATCTTTCTAATGACTAACCAGAGCTTGGCCCAGCTATGATCTTTTACACTTGTTTACACACTAGTTTTACACTTGTGTAGCTCTATTAAATTCAGTAGATTAAGTCCTGATGTACATGGGTCTAAGTGAGATTATAATCAGAAGCTGTTTTTTCAGCCTTGGTAATTGAACAAGGTTATTGAGCAGGAACCACTTCATTTGTTGTCTATTTCATGAAACAGTGAAGATCTCCATTTATCTGCTGCTGCTGGGGGAGGGGGGTTGCGGATGATGGGGAAACCTTTAAGTCAAGGGCAAAATGTTCTGAATAACACAAGGAAGGACAATGTATACACTGCAGAAGATATCATGGTACTCAAAAAGCCAAACTATTGACGTTTATAATCTGGAAGACACATTTGAAAAGGATTTAGTAAGAAGGATTTTAGATACAGTTGCTTCTGTTTATGTTGCATCTGCCAATTTTCTTCTTCCACCTGCCAATAAATTTATTTATTTATTTAGGGATATTTTTATCCCGCACCTTCCTGCAAAATAGCAGCTCAGGGCAGCATGGCTCCATTCCCAAAGCCAACCGGATCTTGCACTAAGAACGTGGAAATGCTCTCTCTAGTCTGCAACCAAACATGTCCCCTTTCGGGAAGAGACTTCTCCCCATACATATGTTTAAAAGGTAGAACTACTGGCTTACCTGAGGGGGCATGGCTAGTTTCTTCCCCAGGTCCCCTATTCCATTCTGTTCTCTTTCTCTTCCTGAAGCCTGGTTTATTTTTAAGAAATTCCATGTTAGGTGCACGGCTTTCAGGTATCGCAGGAAGGAAGCCGCCACAGGCCCTTGAGGCAGCACCAGATGGCTCTCTTGGTAAACCCCAGTCAATCTGATGGCACCAACATGGGATGGCCTCTTGGTAAACCCCAGTCAATCTGTGGTAGAAGCACCCCAGGTATTTTCTGTTCAGCTGTCATGGAAATTGCCACTCCACAAGAGGCCCTAGGCAAGCCCCCGAGACAGCAGAGATCTTGTGACCTCCAAAGTACCCAAAGAGAGTCTATTTTCTTTTCCCTCATTCTTTGCTATCTCAAAATAAAATGAAAGGTTGTGTGTGTAGCTAAGGCCCGGATTTCTCTGTGTTAGCTCTGTGCGCTGAACTACAGCTTTTCATTTCACACATCAGTCACAAACTGGTGCGCTGAGCCAGTGGCACAGAAGAGAAGATATTGATGCCCACTGGTTTGGAGGTCTGCACTGCCCTCGTACAAGCTGCTGCCTGCCCAGAAAATACAGTGAAGCTGAACGGGATAATGGAAACATGCATTTTTTTTGTAAACTCCATTTGGAAATGTTTGCCACATTTTAGTTCACAGTAAAGCAAATGCTCTTTCAATTGTTTCCAGTTTATATTTTTAACCTGTGCTCTTCCTTTGTGCCAGGGTTAGAAAAAGATTTCTGCTATAACCTATTGCAGGGGAACTTGCAGCCAAGCAAAATGACCTGTTTTGACTTAGTTATAGATGGGAGGTGATGAAGGTCAAATGCCTATCACAGTGTAGGTGGAGGGTGTGGACTGGATTAGAGTTGTTCTGAGATGTTCCTCCATGGGGCCTACAAAGATTCTAGGGTGTTTTTAGACATCAGTGCCATCACATTTTAATCCTGCCCGGAGTGAGACTCCCACTCTGGGCAGGATTTGGCCTGGGTGCCAAATAAGAGTGACAGTGGGCCGCCGTGGCTGCCTGGAAGCACCGTGGACCTGGACCGGAGTAAGAGTAAGTTGGCCATCAAACATGATAGCCCGTTTTACCCCGGTCCATTGCACGGACTGTGGCAGCACTTAGCCTGGGCTGTTCCTCGGGGATGGTCCCGAGGAACAGCCCGGGCCAGCATCTGGCAGCTGCATTCAGCCATGACAAGAGCACGGATTTCCACACTTAGGCCGCTTTTAGACGAGACAAATTTCCACACGATTGATTAAAAAAAATACGCATGCTTTAATGCTCGTTTAAACACCTAAACCATTTTAAATGCTCATTTGCCACGATCGTGTAAAAGCCTAAACCGTTTTGAATGTGGTTTTTAAATAATGCGCATTTTTTAAACCGGTTTTGAGCCCTTTTGATGATCGGGGGATGCCAAAACCAGTTTTTAAAAAATGTGCATTATTTAAAAAACACTTTCAAAACGGTTTGGGCTTTTACACGATCATGGCAAATGCGCATTTAAAACGGTTTAGATGTTTAAACAAGCATTAAAACACGCGCATTTTTCACCAATCATGCGGAAATTTGTCTCATCTAAAAGCGGCCTTAGAAAAGCATGGAAATCCGAGCCATCGACACATCTGAAAACACCCTAAAAAGCTTCAAATCCATGGTGCAATGGAATATATTAGAAGGGACTTGAGTTGCAAAGAGATAATGTGCTTCAGTCTGCGAGATGCCAAGTGCCTTTAACTCCCACAGGTTTCAGCTGGAGCTGAGAACGTTAAGCACCCTTCAGAATCAGGCCCAATGATTCTGGGGGAAGAACTGAACAAAGAGTGCATCAAAGATTCCAAATTCAAGCTGTCCCATCCATTGACGGTTCCATTCTTGTCCCCTGGGGCCTCTGTAGCACGTTGTCTCCTCTCCCACCTTCCCTCTGCCCCTGGGTCTCTCTCATTCCCTCCCTGATGCTGCTTGTCATCCGGACAGAGGATTTCCTCCCCATGCCTGACTCTGGGACTCCTCCTGCAGATTGCTACCTTTGTCTACAACCCTGCCTTCCTGGCACCTTTGTGTTGCCCAACCTGAGCTAGGGAGGGAGTGGAAGAAGGAGAAGCATTGCCCACTATAAAGGTGAGACCCACAAATTTGAGAGAAGAAATTTCCTCTTTCCATTCTTCCCCTCCACATCCCTGAACTGAGTGAAGTGAAGGTTTAGCACAATAGCTGGCTGGCCAAGGGAGCGTTCTTTTGATAAGAAAAGGGAGGTGGCGTGTGGGAACGGGAGGGGGATTTGAGTTCATGAAATTTCATTGTCCGACTAATTTTCAAATCTGCTCTTATCCAGAGAGTGGAGCCAGCATAGGCGTTGGACTTGGACCTGAGAAACCAGGGTTCAAATCCTTTCTCAGTCACAAACTCACTGGGTAGCTTTGGACAAGTTGCTTTCTCTTAGCCTCAGTTCTCAATCTGTAAAATGGGAATAATAATGATCTTCCTCTTAGTGTGAAGGTGAATAAGGATTGTACTTTGACATGGTAACTACTATATCAATAATAATATTCTTGTCTTTTAGACTTTAAATTCATTAGGACAAAGAACTGCCTTTACTTATGTCTGTGACAGATGTAGCGCACTGGCCAGGAGATATAAGCAAGCACGTATTATGAGCCTGAGAGGCACAGAGAGATGGTTGACTTGCCTGCAGTTACCCAGGGAGCCTATGCCAGAGTATGGGGAAATCAGAACCTTTTTCTGACTCCCAGGCCTAGTGCTAGAGCCTCAAGCCCATCTGTCCTATCTAGCAACAACTATGGGCAGGCCTTGGGGCCTCCCTCTCCCACCCTGAATTGCAAGACCCCAGCCCAGGTCAAGGGGAGGAGTGGGGGAGAGTCTTGCTCCATGCCGAGATCAGGGGTGGCACCAAGGAGTCTAGATAGTGATTGCGCTGAACCAAGTATCCACGCTGCCCAGTGGAAGGAATGACTCTGTATAGGTGACCAAATTTTGCTTTGGGATACGCACACTATCCCCAGAACTCCCATTGACTTCACTGGGGGAGGATTGTCCTTTAAGGTTCTAGTAAAATCAGTAGGGACCACATGCTTAGTGTGGCCTGCTTTATTAACCATTTTGGCTCATTTTTTATGTCTTCTTCCTCGTCCTAAAAGAATGCATGTTTGACCGGCTTGTGGAATAAGTGGAAATAGGAGAGATACTAATGTCACCTATTGTTGATCCATTGGGGCGGCTTTTACAGCGAGATGGTATCATTACTGACTTGATGATTTAAGAAAGAAAGTGGGTTTCTACTCCCCCTCCCCCCCTCTTTCTAACTTCTTTTTCTGTTGTTTTGTCTCTTTCCCGCTGAATGCTGATGAGAGAATATTTGGTCTTGTCTTGGGCAGTCATTTTCTGTGTAATTTATTTAAGTACCAAATGTTCATTTCCTCCACTCTTTTTAGGTGCCACATGGGATCAGATCATCCGATTATACATTTAATCTGATTTTGGAAAGTGTTCCTGTCCCAGGCTAGTTCTGCAAAGAACAGAGAGCTCTAGCTAGAAACGCTTATTTTCAGATCTAACAGAGATCACTTTTCCGCAGCAGGCCAGCTAAGGGCAGCTAGGCTAAAGGGCCACATTTCCATACATTTTGTCTAGAATTACAAATGCAAAGCATGCCTGTGTTCATTGCATAAGTAAATTTGCATGTAGGCATGTGAATAGGGGCATTGGAACAAATGCAGCAGCAGCATCAAATTTATTACGGCTATTCGCCATTTAAAACAAAAATACAATTAGCACAATCAGTATAACCAAAAAAACCTATTCACAGAAGAAATGCAAAAATACCTTATTAGCTCTTCTTTGGTTTGTACATAAAAGTGAAGACATTTCCTTTCTAAATAGGAGACAAAATATGTACATGTATATTTTGCAAGAATTGCCAAATGATGTACCTATGGAAATTTCTATTCAACGTATTTTAATAATGATTTTAATCAGCTGTTAGTGCTGTGGCCAGTTAAGAGATGAGCCCAGTTCATGCATCAGTGTTTGATATTTATTTGCTAAAACAGGGAGGGAACAGCCTGCACGCCCCCTCAACACATAGGGCCCTGCACTTTCCTGGATTTGACTGGGATCACTGGCTCTGATGAACCTCTGCTTTGTCATCTGACTGTGCTCTCTCGCTCTCTCTCTTGGCCTGACTCTTGGTCCTATATCAGAGGTGGCCAAATGGTGGCTCTTGGGCACCTGCACTTCCACCTCCACAGAAGTGGCTGCCCAGGGGCATGTCCATGCAGTTCTCTCAGAAGCAAGAGAAGCCAGGCCGCCATTTTGGCTATTGGAGCCTCCTGTGGGCCATGGGAGCAGGGGACCATGGCCTGTGTGTTGCTATTGCTGCTGCCTGAATCCCCCAAAGTGCCTGGGCACTAGAGATTTGGTGTGAGGAGGAAGCAGCATTGCTCCATCCCAGGGACTGGGGGAAGCTACAATGGATGTAATGTGAGTTGTGGCTCTTGGCGATAGGAAAATTTTGGAATGATGAGGTTCTTGGGCTTGGGAACTTTGCCCATCCCTGTTCTATATCCTTTGGCTCTGACATGCTGGCTTGTTCCCTGGCATTGTTCTTTGCTATTCCCTTTTGCTTGTTGCTTGATGCCCAGTCCTCGTCCTTTCTAGCCCTCATCCGGCAATACTGCCCATCACTCAATGCCTTACAGCAGGAAATCTTGAGAGTTAACAGTAGCCTATTAGTTTCAAAACAATTGGGAACCACGAGTTTAGGATTTCCAGGTTCTTCATTCCCTTTACCCCATGAGATCCCACTGTTCTTACCCTATATGTCTTCTCCTGTTTTAACCAGGCAGTTTCATTCATCATTTCATTTATTAGATTTCTATACCGCCCCATCCTGCACAGCAGCTCGGGGCGGTTAACAACAATAAAAAACATTTAAAAACATTTAAAATACAATCATAAAACATATCAATAAAGCTGGTGGTATAAAAATAAATATACAGGTGGGGGATTAAAAATCACCCCCCCCCCCCCCCCCAAAGGCCTGGGCAAACAGCCAGGTCTTACAGTTCCGCCGAAAAGTCAAAAGGCTTGGGGCCAGGCGAGCTTCCTCCGGAAGGGAGTTCCACAGCCGCGGCCCTACCACCGAGAATGCCCGCTCCATCGTGGCCCCCCGCTTAACACGGGGGACCTCCAGGAGGGCACCCCCGGCAGACCGCAGGAGTCGTTCCGGGGCGCGAAGGGCGAGGCGGTCCCTAAGGTAAGAGGGGCCAAGGCCGTATAGGGCTTTATAGATCATTACTAGGACCTTGAACCTGGCCCGGCACACTATCGGCAGCCAGTGCAGCGCTCGGAGCACCGGTGTAATGTGCTCCCGGCGACCCGTCCCCGTAAGAAGACGGGCCGCCGCATTCTGCACCAGCTGCAGCCTCCGGGCCAGGAACAAGGGAAGCCCCACGTAGAGCGCGTTACAGTAGTCGAGTCGCGAGGTGACGAAGGCATGGATGAGGGAGGCCAGGTCCGGGCCAGAGACATACGGACGCAGCCTACGTACCAGATAAAGCTGGCGGAAGGCAGCCTTCGCGGCTGCCTCCACCTGCTGCTCCAGCCGCAGGCCTGCGTCCAAAATGACCCCCAGACTCCGGACCTGCTGAGCTACAGGGGGGCAAACCCCCCCAATCAGGGGGGCCACCACCCCCTTCGCCCTCCCCACCACCATTACCTCCGTCTTATCTGGGTTGAGTTTCAGTCTGCTCTGTCGCATCCAATCCGCCACGGCCTCCAAACATTGGGATAGCACCGAGACAGCAGGGTCTGGGTCGGTAGAAAACGAGAGGTACAGCTGAGTATCATCAGCATACTGGTGACACCGCACCCCGAACCCTCTCACGACCTCCCCCCCCACTATCTAGATGTCAAGGATAAAGGAGCACGGCCTGCAGGTTGTACAATTTCACATACTTATGACCGTCTCAGCAGGAGGGCCTTATCAAAGCAATGGAAACTCCTACCTCTATAGGATTCCAAGGAACACAGTACTGAACCAATCGGCCAAAAACAGTAGAAACGAGATTTTAAATGACTAGCATGACAGGGTGCAGCTTTATGAAAATGCTGGCCCTTTAAGGGGGCTGGCACCAGCCAGGTTGCAGGTGCTAGCAGAGCCCAGGTGTTGTGCACAGTGAAGGACAGCACCTGAAGTAACACAGCTGAGCTTGGGTGTGGCACAAGCCAGCCCTAGGACTAAACACCTGAGTTAAGCTCAGTACAGGCAGTCCATGGAAGAGGCAAGCGCTAAATAGGGATGGGCGAACAGAACTGAGTTCGGAAATTCGGTTCGGTTCAGTTCGGAAATTCGGTTCGGAAGTTCGGTTCAGTCGATTGAACTATTCAAGTTCGGTCCGAACTTCCGAACAAAGTTCAGAAATTCAAACCCCATTGAACTAAATGGAACTAAATGGAATATTATCTTTTAGGGATGGGCGAACAGAGCCGAGTTCAGAAATTCGGTTTGGTTCGATTCGAAAATCAAGTTCAGTTTGGAAGTTCAGTTCAGTCGACCGAACTCCGAACTTCCGAACCACGTTCACCCATCCCTAGCGCTAAAGAAGAGCTCAGCCTCAGACAGGAGGTGCTTGGGGAGACTCAAGCTGGGAACTGGGCTGTCTCCTCATAATGCCCGCACAGAGAGAGTTACCTGAGTGGAGGGTTTGCTACAACGGCTGCAGGGTGCAGGCAGCTGAGCCAGCAGCCTAGACAAGTGTACTAGGATTAACTGGGCTGCAGGAAGGACTGTGACTGTAATAACAAACAATCATCTTTATTTTTATATACCATTCCCTACCATGGCACTCAGAACACTTCACATATAACATTTAACACAACTTTTAATCCTCACAACAACCCTGTGAGGTAGGTTAGGCTGAGAGAATATTGTGACTGGCCCAAGGTTAACCAGTGAGTTTCTGGCTAAGGTGAGACTAGAACCGGGCCCCCTTCCCCCTCATGTAAATATAGAGACTGTGTAATATGGTGGAGTGATATTGACTATATAATAAAGACGTGAAGCTGATTCCCCAAGAAAGTGATTTTATTGGGCTGCATCCTGCAGAGACTTGACCCAGTAGCCCTCTACCCTGTTACAATGACTTCTGCCATTTCTCTCTCAGCACATATTTATAAACTGGTAGGGTTTGAGTCATCATTTCTATTGATGGAAAATTGCCCATTGTTGCCAAAAACAAAAAAACCCCAACTGACTATTTCTCCACAGCTGTTTTCTAATTGTACCAGAATGCCAAGGACTGTAATGGAGGCGCTGAACTGTGTCACAGACACTCAGCCAGGCTAGGGGTCGCCCTCTTTTCTGTCTGTTCTCTTCCAGAATAGCAACACTTGTTTTGAAACAGGATCATGAGTGGAAGTGATCATCATAGGCTTTGGACCAACAGAAATTTGAAACACTCCAGATGTGGCCTGTTCACTTCCTTCTTGAAAAGTCTGTCTTGAGAGAGGGTGGATTTTAAAATGAGTAACTCTGTGGAAATGTCAAGTCATCTTACATCACACTGGCACAGAGCCCAGCAGTTTGCAGAAGGCAACATTATCTAATCTAATGCAGAGGCGACAAGAGAGAAACACTCTCCTGGGTGGCAGTGGTTTCATTTAATATTTTGAGCACTGACCAAGGTAGGTACTTGGGGTTATTTTACTGCATTCAAGTGGAACTGGCTCCGCCATAGGCCTCAAAAGCAACATCAATTAATTAAGGCCTTTAAACTGTCCCCACATGTTGAGCCAAATCCTTGGAAGACATAAATCATCATAGCCCCACTGAAGTCAAAGGGTAGAAACAGAAGTGATGGCCGTGCAGTGGTGGTGACCTGAGCCAGGTCGGGAAAGCCGTGGCAGATAGGGTCAGACCACGTAACAAACGTGCCCATGGCTGGGCCACCGGGAGGGTAAAGACATGCACAAATGTGCAGCTGGCCCTTCACTGCACCCAGCACCCTGCCCCCACCATGACGGACAGCAATGGCAGTTAATGACAGGCAGCCATGGTGACCAGCCACGATGGGCCCAATCCGGGCCGTGTCTGCCAGGCCTGAGCAGACATGATAGCCCGCTTTGGCCCAGTCGGGTGGACCTTAGCCTGGACTGTGACCTAGTCATAATCCGGGGGTAAGAGCCCAGGCTAGCCACCAACACAGCCCAGGACAATCCCAGGCCAACGTCTGGCGATGCCTACGCAAACGTGTAGGGGAGGTGCGGTGCAAAATGGGTCAAAGCAGGCCACAGTGGCCCAACATCACGTCTGTTTTTACCCAGTGGAATGACGTCGGTCTATCCTGGGGTGGCTCACAATGATATGAGACGAGAGCATTCACTTAAATGTTTGTTTAGATTTTGATCAACAACAACAAAAAATGCTCATGAAAAAAGCTTCAGACCATCCTCACTATCAGTTATGTTCAAAATAACAGAATGATGACCAGCCAGCAGCCTTTAGCATTCAGGGGTAAGAGGGTAACTCTGCCAGCCAGCAACATCAGAATCATTTAGTAATTTTATAGACTCTTTTCAAACGGACCAAGAGGAGCCGCGGTGCGGTGGAGGCGGATTGGGTGTGTGCCATGGCGGGTTTGTAGTGCATGTGTGGCCCGTCACATGGACACTCACCCACCTCCACCGATCTCCATGCATGGAGGGACCTCTGTTTTGTCCAATGCCTCCGTGTGGGGGGGATCAGTGGAGATGGGTGGAGCATGGGAGCATGTGCACGGCCCCACTGGCTGTCACACGGATGCTGCCCCCCTGCCCACCCGCATGGGGGGGAGTGGGTCTCATGTGAAAAGGGCCATAGACATGTAAATAAATGATATCTTGGTCTCCCTTGGACTTTACCAAAAGAAGTTGCAAACACTCATTTTTGGCGTGTTTTTAGAAGTTACAAAAACTATGTGCTTAAGACTCAACTTCAGCAATCCTGAGCAATGTGGGGGTTGTGTGGGCATGTTTGGATGCTACAGCTTGTGGGTAGCCAGTGGGAAGCTGCTGGCTACCCAGCAAGATACCCAGAAGCTGGGTGGGGGGAGGAGTGCTTACTGGTCCTGGAAGCAGTGATGGCAGGAGCAGCATCACCTGACTGGAGGAGGCACCAGGCAGGAGAAGCAGTGGGGAACCCACTCTGTGGAGGGGATTGGGACCTCTGTTATTGAAGGGGTCTGACCCCCTGTGGGTACTCAGGTTCACAGCCTCGGAGTGCTTCTGGACCCTTTGCTGCACCTAGAACACCAGGTTTTGGCAGTGGCCAGGAGCACTTTTCACCAACTCCATCTGGTGAGGAGGCTGCATCCCTTTCTTTTTGATTCCAATATGGCCACCATCATCCAGGCTTTCATCACCTTGAGGTTAGACTACTGCAGTGCAATGCAATGCAATGCAATGTTGGGGGTCTGGTGTGCCGATACCGGTAAATCTGATACCGGGGAGATCCAATACTGGTAAATCTGGTGTTCTCCCCGGTGTCCCACCCCTAGTTTATATATTTTCCTTCAAGTGGACTGCTATTGGGTTGATGTTTGATATAGGATTAGATTATGTATTGTTTAGTTTGTGTTCTTATATTATGTACTGGTTATTATGTATTTGTATTTATATTGTATTCCACTTGTGAATGTAAGCCGCTACGAGACACCTGTGGTGTAGTCTGCGGCGTACAAAATTAAAATGATAATGAAAAAAAATGAAATGCGCTCTCCGTGGATCTGCCCTTGGTGACTGTCCAGAAGCTGCAGCTGGTGCAGAATGCAGCAGCCCAGCTCTTTTCAGCTTTGGTCACCATGAGCACATCACACCTGTGCGCTATAGTCTGCATTGGCTTCCTATAGCTTTCTCGATACAATTCAAGGTGCTGGTCCTGACTTTTAAAGCCCTAAACAGCCTGGCCCCACTTATCTGAGAGACCACCTTTCCTTCCATGCTCCATTGCAGCCCCTGAGGTTGGCCGGGAGCACTCGCTTGCGCGGACCAGCTACTAATCTCGTTCCTACGACAAGGGCCCACATCCGCCTTGCCCCCTCCCTTCGTACCTTCAAATCTCTCCTTAAAACTCACTTCTTTCGCTCTGCTCTGTCTGACTCTTTATCCTGCTGA
>QEPC01002394.1:791674-823091 GCA_003113815.1 Sphenodon punctatus | reverse complement strand
AAGCAATCTGCATGTGCTATACGTGGGTTTTACTTTGGAAAGGGTGGTAAATTGCTGCTTCCAGCTCTCAGGCTGTTCCGTGCCAAGGTGGTGAGTCAACTTCTATATGGTTTTGCAGTATGGGGGGTTACATTTTTGGACCAGCTGGAACCTCTGCAAAATGGATTTTTGAGAGCTATCCTGGGTGTTCTGCGTGGTACCCCTCAGATTTTTCTTCGGCTGGAGACCGGCTGCCCTCCCATTAGGGTTTTTGCATTGCAGGCCATTATAAAATTCTGGCTAAGGATAGTATTGCTGCCCCAGGATGAAAACACCTTGGTGAATTGTGCCCATGTTGAAGGCTTGGTTCCTTCTTGGCAGAAACAAGTGGGAATCATTCTGGGGCAATTGGGTTTCTCTCCGGGCTCCCTAGCTGCACTAGGGATTAAATGAGCTATGTTTTTGGTCAAACAAAGGTTGGCTGACCAGCAGTTGTAGGCAGATACCGAAACGCTACGGATTCAGAAGGTAAACCCCCTTTACCGCCCTCTGGCCACCTGGAAACCAGTTATTTGGTAGTTTGGGCTAGCTTCCAATTAAGACGTGTTTTTGCTCGCCTCCGCTTTGGTGTATTTCCATCAGCCGTCCTGGAAGGACGTTACTTGGGCCTGCCTTGGCAGGAAAGAAGTTGCCATTCCTGCTTTATGCAGGAATTGGATTCTAACAACCGTATTCTCTTTGTATGCCTCTGATATAGGGACTTTAGGGGAGATTTTCTTTTAGCCTTGGAGGAAGCTTTTGATATCTCCCCTCAATTCGGGAGATATAATTTGTGCTTGAATTACAAGGCATCAGACCTTACGTTGAAAGTGGCAATATTTGGTAGTCATGTGATGCGCCTAAGAACCAGATGAAAAAACACGACAATTGAGAGTAGGGCGTCACTTAGGTCAATCATTGCTAGGGCCCGCAAGTTTACGTGATGTTAGTTTGAAGCAGAACAGATCCAAGGAGGGTTTCAGGAATTGATTGTGGTGTTAGTTTTATTGTCTTGCGGAACTACGATTTCGCGATGACTTTGTATGTAAGGAGTCGTGTCGGCAGGGAGGCCTATGAAGGATAAATGGCTAGGGGAAATTTGCTGTTGTCAAGTTTTGTATTAACGACAAAAAATTTATGATGTTGGTGGCTGTATTTGTATTATTGGAATTGTGACGCTCTGCCAATGACTACATGTCATGGCAAATAAAGATTTATTATTATTATTATTATTATTATACACATTATTATTATTAGCATTAGCATTTATATAGCGCCCGAGAGCTACCGAACAAATGACTCCTCCTGGCAAGAAACCATCTCCAATGAGTGGCTTCCCTGTGCTAATGGGGTCTTTCTGCTCCATGTGCCCAGCAAGCTGGGAGCAGCAGAGAGGCAGCACACAGTGCATCGCTTTGTGTCAGAGGTTAAGCAAAGTGTGCTCTTTCAGGATTGGCTGCTCCTCAATGGGCTAAAGCTGCAAACTCAGGCCGCTGCAGATGCAAGGGTAGTATACTATCCAGGCTAGATTACTGTCAGAGAAGAGAGGATGGGGCAATACCCAAGGAGCCCAAGTCATAGCTGTAAACAAGGGGAGAGCAGCATAGGGCTTGGATATTTAATTGATTGCAGCAGGTTTCAGAACTCCCATATTGTTTTGTTGGGGGAAGCCTCCGACAGTGCCCTTAGGGTCCCTGCTTGACAGTCACACCAGGAGAGTTTACTCTGACTCTCCTGAAACCAGTGAGAACACAGCTCATTATCTTCAAGGCCCTCTGCTTTCTTTATATTAATACCTACTTTTCTTTTGCATATGCATTTCCCACCACAATCATCTTATCCCTACTATACTATTGCAAGGAATACAAGGGCCAATTCACACACCGCATTCTTCCTCCCCGCCCCCCCTTGCAGATTTACAACTCATTCCTTCATCAGTTTGCTAACACTCTCGCTGTAGTGCAACAAAATGATAAGGGGTATGGGATGCCTTCCATACGAAGAGAGGCTTAATAGGTTGGGGCTCTTCAGCTTGGAGAAAAGATGGCTGAGAGGGGATATGACAGAAGTTTATAAAATCGTGAGTGGTGTGGGATGAGTAAATAGGGAACGGTTATTTACCCTCTCAAATGGTACTAGAACTAGGGGATGCTCCATAAAACTCACTGGCAGCAGATTTAAAACAAATAAAAGGAAGTATTTTTTACTAAATGCACAATTAATTTGTGGAATTTGTTGCCAGGATGTAGTCACGGCCAGTAGTATAGCTGGGTTTTAAAAGGATTGGATACGTTCTTGAAGGGTAGACCCATTGGGGGGCATAAGCTCTGAGTGTGGGGAGCTGGGAGTAAACAGCAGCAGCAGGGAATAGATCGCGCCATTATGGCCTGTTGGGTACGTCTCCCAATTGACCGAGATTTACAGGATGCTGGGCTCTGCCCTATTGGTCTGACTCAATATGGCGCTTATATTCTTGCATTCTTAATAGCTTCAGTACAACTTCAACTGGCAGTTTCCATGATTTTATTTTCTGAAATCCTAATGATTATTTTTTTTATTTTGCTTTCTCACAGAGATTTTTCTCCATTTGTTTTGCAATTCCTCAAACATGAACAAAGGTTTCCAGTCCTGCCCCTATCCCTCCCCTCAACCCCCCCTCCTTTAGTGCAAAAATAAAATAAAATACAAATCTTGGTTGTTAAGAGTAGGGGGAGGGGGGAATCACTGCTTAGCAAAAACTGAAAAATGTGTCTTTTCACAGCTGTAGTTTTTTCCTCACAAAAATGTTTTGTGTAAAAGATTTCAATTTTCAACATTTTTTGAAATAATTCCTCAGAGTTTACTATTTTGGGCAAATCATTTTGGGCAAGAATTTACTATTACCATTTTCTCTTTTCTGTATGAAAAGATTTAACTCGCTCCAGTTTCCTGTTCATTCCTACCATCTTCAAGCCCAGGAATGAGCAACAGTGTAAAGTATTCATTGTAGGACCAAGATTTTCCATAGTAACTGGAGATTTTGAATGCTTTTGTGTTTGGATGTCGCGCTCGAGAGGCCTCAAACACACCTGTTTTTTTCAGAGTGTGCTGAGCACCCAATCTCTGTAAGTCCAGGCCTTTCTAGAGTGCCTTGGTTTGAAAACCCAGAATTAGTCACTTTGGAAAATCTTGACTTCAGTATTATTATTATTATTATTATTTTATTAGCATTTGTATAGCATCAGCTGTGTACCTGGCACTTTACAGAACAATGAGAAAGACATGGTCCCTGCCTACGGTTTACAATCTAATAGACTTGGAGGGGGAAGAAAAGGAGAGGGGACATAGGGAGACACAAGGGATTAAAACATTCAAGCGGATGCGAAGTCTCAGGTGCACGTGCTTAGCTTGGCTGCAGTTAGGCAGGAGTCATTGGGGAGGGCAGACAGTAAATATTGAACGGGAAGTTCTAACAGACTTCCGGAAAGGCAGCGAGGAAGAGGTGGGTTTTGAGTAGGGATTTGAAGGTGCGGAGGAAGGGGGCGAGGCGGATGTGGGCAGGGAGGGAGTTCCAGGCATGGGGGGCAGCAAGGGAGAAGGGACAAAGGCGGTTAGGGGAGCAGGGGAGACGGGGGAGAGTGAGGGAGGGGGCAGAGGAGGAGTGGAGAGTGCTTGCAGGAGTGTGTAAGGAGATAAGGGCTGAAAGGTGAGGGGGGGGCAGGTTGTGAAGGGTTTTGTAAGTAAATACCAGGAGTTTGTGAAGGATGCGTGCGGGAAGGAGGAGCCAGTGAAGTGAGGAGAGTAGAGGCTGCACGTGGTCGAAGCGACAGGCCGAGTGGATGACCCTAGCAGCGGAGTTTTGGATTGCGATAAGGGGGGACAGATGAGAGCGGGGGAGGCCAGCAAGGAGGAGGTTGCAGTAGTCAAGGCGAGAGATGACCATGGTGTGAACAAGGGTTTTGGCTGAGGAGACAGAGAGAAAGGGGTGAACCCGTGCAATGTTATGGAGGGCAAAGTGACAGGACTTGGCAACAGTACCCCTATGCCTTCCATTTTATCAAGTAAAAGAAAAATTGTAGTAGGATGTCTATCGACCAGTAAAAAATTAATGCTTAGCCTTGTGACTGCTCTACGTTTATGCTATACAAAGTGCTAGCGGATATCAATATTTTAAGCCTTTTCACTTTCTGTTAGGGATTGGATCATTTGGGTCTATTGCAATGGAGCACTTGGATCCAGTGGTTGCAATAATTGAAATCTATTTGAATTCTGTTTAAATACCAATCTAATCATGATAGTGTTGATCGGCTGAGTGGAATTCAGAGAGCTCTAATGCTGCGATTTTTGCGGAGCACTAGATCTTCCTTTAACTTCCCATGTGACTCTACCACCTCTTTCTGTTTGAAGGTTTCTCCTGTTGTCATTTTTTTCTTCACTGCATTTGCTTCTCAAGTCTCCCCTGTCCTACTTCCCCTTCTCTGTTTCTCAGATTTCTTCATTTCAAAAGAGAGAGGCATGGGCCACTGCTATCTCACCCCTTTCCTGGAGAAAACCGACAGCCATATCTCTTTAGAATATCAGACAGCGGCAGCATTATTACATGTTACAAACTGAAGCAGTTTACACTGTCTAGGAAATAAAAATTCAGTAACATCAGACCCTTCCAGTCAGAAGAATATTGCTGGACATTTTCTGTTTGGCAGGATACCCATCTGCCAACTCCATGGGCAGACTGATGTTGTGTTCACGCAAAACACTGCTTACTAGAGCTGAAATAGGTACACACAAAAATGGATATACCCATTAAATTCACAGCACTTGATTCAACTAAAAAAATTTGGGGTGTATTTCAGTACCCAAAACCCAATCGGGCACCTGAAATGCCAACAAACCAAAATACAGTTTTTGTCCTGATTTTTTTTTTTTACTTTTGGTTCCAAATTTCAGAAAAATGTGCAGGTATTTGGTTTTGGGTACTCGAACAGTATTAGGGTACTAATTTGGATACTCAAAATGGCACCCCAAAATGTGGGTATTATCCACTGACACAGAATCTGAAACCCATTTCAGCTCCATCCTTACCCATTTTTTGGTTGGCCTTTCAGAGTATTTTGTGGTACTTTCCTGCTGGGGGTAATTTACACATGCTGGGCACAATCCTGATTCGTGCAAGTGTGCTAGGGAGTTGGTGTGCACTAAGTGGCATGTTGAAGTGGAATTTGATAGGGAACAAATCCTCACTCGGAGCGAGAGGCATCATTGTGCAGCACAACCAGGATCATTGGTTCTGTCTGTAATATGGGAGTGTGGTTCACACATCTCCACAGAGGGGCTGTGCTGGGCTCTGAGAAGTGCAAGTGCAAGTGAGAGGGGGTGGGGTGATGATGTGTCTCATTACTTGTGGCAAACCGGGGCTACTGGCCCTTTAAGGGAGCCTGCTCTGCCACTTAAGCCATGCCCCAAGAGGTATAAAAGGACAGCAAAACCCAAGGATCAGGCAGTCTGGGTCTGGGAGCCAAGCTGAGCAGACCTAGGCTAAGGCAGCTCCCACTAGGAGCTGGCCAGCATGCTGAACTCTTGGATGGACTTTGGCCTGGGGGAACTCTCCTCCAGATACGCTGACCAGGACGATGAAACCCCAGTCTGGGCTGCAGAGGGAACCAGAGCAGTGGGCCATCCGAGGGCAAAGGTAGCATAAAGTCAAACCAGCAAATGTCAGGCTGAGAGTGGCCTGAACAGACTGGGTGGACTGATTGGGGTTTGAGCTACGAGATTATCCCTGGAGACAGTCAGGCTAAATAAAGTGCCCTGTACACAATCATGCCCAGTAAGGTGAGTTAATAAAAGGAGTTATTCTGAGTACCGACCCGGGCGTATTGCTCTTGGGGGAGTTCCAAGGTGGCCCAGATCCTGGGCAACTTACCACCGTGGGGGCTACCCGCAATCACATTGCCAAAGAAGATTTGGCACCCACTTAAGTATAACATAGCACTTCACAAAACTTGTATGCATACAGTCCCCTTATACACTAGATGAATTAGAATTGCACCCACATGATTGTTGTCTTTGAATTACCGTCTCCCAAAGATAATGTAACCCTTGTATATGAGTAGTCATATGAACAGCTTTGTCCCTGGTAAACTAATCCTGGAGTAACTTTACCAAAAGGGTAAACTACTGATTAAAGAACATTTCATCTGAACAGGTTCAGAGCTGCCAACTCTTTTAAATTTAAAACCAATTCCCAGAAGAACATCAGTGAAACAAAATGATCCCTTTGAACATTTTTGATTGAAAATTCCCACCCTCCCACCCCAAAAAACTTTTCACGAGCAAACACTTTTGACCAGCTCTCTTCTTGTTGATGTTGCCATTCTGAGTGAGGGATTTGTTTCCTTGATCACTGACTGCACGGCACTGAAATGCCGCCTGTTGACTAACCCCTGCCATTTTACTTTGCTGCCTGAGCCACCGCGCTTATGGAACCTCAGGAACAAATCACCAAGGAAAGTGATGGTTTATCTCTTGCAGTCTTTAAACAAAGCTAAGCAGGCTTCTAACAAACTTTAGCCCAACATAATTTAGTGGGTTTTATATGATAATGATTAAAGGAAATTCACTCAACCTGTGCTACTCAGCAGGTCAGACTACATGATCTCAGGGCTCTCTTCTGACCGTGGAATCTCTGAATCCACAAGTTAGTGCCTGTTGTTCTTCTGGGGCAGAGAACTATCAGTGTCAGTAACCGCTAGTTTGGAGGCCATGGTGTCTGTCTGCTGGTGTGTCAAGTACAAAGAGCCAGGTAAGGTGCGTAGTCAAGTGTCCAGGCAATGATTGGGTTCTGTGAGAGGTGTCTGTAGGGCATCAGTGCCTATGAGCCTGTAAGAGCTTGTGATCAAGGTCAGCTCGAGGTGGTGGTCTATCTGAGTTAGAGCCTAGGGGGAAGAGTCAGAGCAGATGAACTAGGGCTAGGAACAGAAGGGACTGGAAACAGGCCGGGTTGAAGGCGGGCAGGCAGGTTGGGAATGGGCAAGGCTAGGAAGCTAGGAGCAGGACATGTTGGTGAGCAAGGCTAGGCTGGGTTGCTGGCTGGTTGCTGAGAACAGAAGCTTGTTTTGACCTACAAACCTAAAGGAGAATCTCTGGCCAATCAGAGTGTGGGTCACGAGAAACCAATAGGGTGAGCCAGGCCTGGTGATGCCAGTCTTGCAAAAGGCTACTGGGCTGCAGTTTCTCTGGTTCACCAAAGCAGCCTGGTAGCAACTTCCTCTGCCTTCAAGCCAGAAGGACCAATGGAGACCTGGATTCCTGATAATCAGCTCTTAGGCATATGGTGTTTCTAGCTGTGCATTTACTATATTTCTATTTCATTTATTTATTTCATTAAATTTATTAGCCACCCCCTCATGCCAACAGCATCTCGGGGCGGCTTACAATATCATAAAACACAATAATAATAATAATAATAATTAATAATATAATATATGCCATGTTTCTGTTCAATACATTTACTTAACCCCACCCACAGCCAATCTGAGAGCAGGATGGTGACAGAATGAAGGTGAGGAGACCAAGGAAGAAAGTAGCACCTTAACTTTTCATTTTCCTTGTGGGTTTTTAATCCCCTTCTTTTCAGACTTGATTCTACCTGGTCTTCATTACTAGCAGTTTAGCTTAGTTTCACAGAACAAGGGTGGAGGGAGGCAGGAATCTTTTGCAGAAGAAAGCACACAATAGTTGCCTTGACTAGCACAGTGACTTTCCTTAGCACGTAACCTCTCAATTTCTGGATCTCTCAAACTTAGCACTTACACACACAGCACCTAGGAAATCAGACTTGCAGAGGCTGGAGAAATCCCCTCAGGCTTCTCAATGTAATTAGGAATGAACTTGCTCACTGTAAATGAAGGGGTTCTTTAAGACATTTTGGACTCTCCGTGGCCATCATGTGTCAGTGCTACATAGTGCCATTGACATTGTCATTCGAATGAGGCTCACCTTGCATGGCATGTTTCGTTCCCATATGCCTGCTTTTGCATCCACCTGTTGCAGCACCCTCTCCATCAAACAGTGAACACACAGCACATGCAGCTACCATGGAACAAGCCGATTGACAGCGTTATGGTGTCTGGCACTGAGCTTTAGTCGCATCAGTGCAGATGTATCTGAAAGAAAGATTCATGTGCACATGAGAGGAAAAGCTTCTGACTGGATGGATGAGAGCCAGTGATTTATGATATACTTAATCCTACCAACTGGCATTATCTTGCCGAATTACACATTGAAATGATATTGCTATAACAAGAGAGTGACCTCGTCCGATATTTACAGATTTATGAAACATTTTATTTTATCTGCACAGTTTGCTGCTCAGATCAGGTAGTCTTGCGTGCCTCCCGAGCACTTGGCATCCTGTTTTCCCTAGGGAGAACTAATCAGAGTCAAGATTAAAGATGTTGTCAAGTTAGCCTAGGTTGGCAAGTCCAATAGACTGGTTGCTCTTGTGCTCTAGATTCTCCCCACTCACTCAGTGGTGTACATAAGGCTAGGACACTACCAAATTCAAATAGCAACCTTTCTAATTTCTTCTTGAGGCTGCATAAACCATCGGATGTGCATCTCCACTGTGTATGCACACCCATTCACACACAATCCTCATGTACTATGGCTAAACACTCTACTCTTAGGCTGCTTTTAGACGAGCTCTGCCTGCTCATACCATGAAATCATGCCGCTTGTAAAAGTGCCGCGGGCAGCTTTTAGTCATGCCTATACACATCATATTTCTGGTTGCGCATTCTTTAACAGCGCAAATGAAATACCTTGATATGCAAGGTATTTAATTTGCACTGTTGAAGAATGCGTGACTGGAAATATGGCACGTATAGGCACGTCTAAAAGCTGCCAGCGACATTTTTACAAACCGCATGATTCCACAGCATGAGCGGGTGGTGTTCGTCTAAAAGCAGCATTAGTAGCACTACTTAAAGCTGCTGCAATTATTCAGGTTAAAGCTTTAATTTTGTATATTCAGAATAACCCAATTCAATTGCAAACATGCATGTGCATTTATGAAGCTCATATGTGATTTCATTATTCAGTCAATCAATTTTTGGTGATTCAGGGTCTTTTCACATGGGCGCCCCCCCCACACACATGTGCAGTGCGGGGGGTGCCAGTGTGAACGGCACCCATAGTGTGGGGGGGATGGGTGGGCGCCCGTCGGAACGGTGCCCACTATGGGTGGGGGTGCATGTGTTAGGGGAGAGGGTAGGAACCAAAACACACCCAGCCCCCCACACACCCCGAGAACAGCTAAACGTCCCCTGGGTCCGTCCTCTAGGGGAAAAGTGTCCTCAGGCTTTTATAAGGCCCTTAGCTCCGGAACGAAGCAGACCAGATCATCACAGAACCCGGACCAGCGCTGCCAGTAGCACGGGGCCAGGGAGGGGAAGCACTTCATACAACAGGGGTGAGAACTGGAAGAGGGGAAAGATGGTGCCACAGGGTCCAAGGAGAAACAGTGGGTGGAAAGGGTCGGGCTCTCGTTCATGGGTAGTGAGGAAGGGCCTTGGACAGAGGGGAAGGGAAGGGGAATTCCTCGTACTCATGCTACCACTCTTCACTTTCACCCACCTAGTAAACGCACACGTACCTCACTCAGTCACTTCGCACACAAACCTACTAGAACCCACAAGACACGTCCTTGCTTTTGCAAAGGGGGCCAGTCTCTGAGCTGTGGAGCTATCACTGGAAAGGCTGTCTCTGTGCAGCTGTCTTTTATTGCTGCCCAAGCTGTCCCGCCTTTATGCGCAGGCGCGTGGAGCACCTTGGTTCCCACGGCAACTCCGCGCCGCCGCGCATGCTTGGTGGCTCAAGGCGGCTCGGCTCTGCCTGAGCCGCAAGGTCGGGGGCCTTCCTCACTTCTGTCGCTGTTCCGCCATCGGATCTGGCCGGGGAACCCCCCATGCCTGGAGCCCCTGCCTCGTCATCATCTGGGGACCCCATCCCCAACGCCGCCGGAGGTTTGGTGAGTCCAGCGTCGGTGCCCCTGGGCTCGACCTCGCCAGCACCCCCCATGATTCCTAACAGCATGCATGATCCCGTGCTCTACCCATCTCCACCCACCTCCACCCATCACCCACGCATGGAGCACCGGGCTCCAATGCTGGTTGCTCTGTGCATGGAGATGGGTGGAGATGGCTGCGCGCCCATGGGAATGGCCGCACACCCACCGTGGGTGCACACCCATTCCATCCGCCCACCACGGCCCATTTGAAAAAGGCCTCAGTTAGGATTAGGGATAAGGTTAAACTAGTCAAAGTCCAAATTAAAGTTGACAGTGGAGCTAGTGTCTTAAGTCAAAAAATTCAACTTGCATCAGAACCAAAGTCCTGAAAAAGGGTGTAAACCCAGATTCGAGTGTCCGTTAGAGGAAATCTGTATTCAGATTGGATTTCCAAATTCAATAAGCATTCTTCCTTTCAACGCTAGTGCTAATGTAAATCTGGATTAATTCCAGTGTCTCAGTGGAGCTATTCTAGATTTACATTTATGGGTGTCTTCAGACAGACCCAGGGCTGGCCACCCCCAGCCCTGCGCTCCCCACATCCAACCCCACTTGTGCCGGGTTTTCACGGACCCAGCAACCGCCGCACTGCATGGCACCTCCTCCCCCACATCATAGAGCTGTGAGCAGATCACCCGATGCTCTATGGCATCGCCAGGGCAACAAGAGCAGAGCTGCAGTGACCAGCCAGCGAGCAGACAGACCGCAGCCCTGCCTTCCAGGTATGGGCAGTCCACTCTGCTGGCATTGCTCTAGGGTGCCCCGGAGCACTGCAAGCAGGTGGTGCCTGCTCTGCCTGGACATCTGGCAGCCCATCACTAGATGGATGGGTCACCCAGGTGTGAGGTGGAGCAGTGGCATGGGTGCTGTCCATCTAAAAGCACCGAATGTGTTGCCCCTTGGTGCAATGCTACATTCGTTTAAGAAGTTTTGTATGTTAATGGATCCATCACAGGAACAACTAACATTTTATTTGGAGAAGGGGAAAAAATCCACAGTTCCTAGCATTACCAGTCACCACAGCCAATATACAGTATATGGCAAGACAAATAAAGAACTCGGATCTCCTTTTGTTTACATTGTTGGCTTCATTTAGATTAATTTTATAGGGTTCTTTTTTACAGAGTAGATGAGAAGAGTATTCAGCCCATTACCCTTTTCAGTGCTTTTTCTCCAAACATTTAAAGATGTGAAGAAACCTGCATAATAATGACGTTTTTAAAAAAAATGTAAACGCCTTAGATAAAAAAAAGCACTGAGTGTGAGATTTTATTTTACTTTTTTATCCTAAGCTGGTTTCTGTTCAGGTATTTTTAATTAGCATTTTCCACAAGGCTGTTGTACTATTGGTTATCTCTGGCCCCTGTGCATTCTGCAGAATTGATTGTTACTCATTTTAATATTTAATTCAATTTATATCTAACCCTCCCTCTTTTGGACAGAACTTAGCTACAGAATTAATTTTTTTCTTATCAACCCAAATTGCACCGCAACCTAATCATGTAATTTTAGGTTTAATTGGTACCAAATGAAGCCTGAATACATCTGAAAAACTTTAGCTCCGAAGAGCCATGCCAGTTGCTAAGAAACTAGTGTGCTGCTGAAAGGGAAATCCACAGTGCAACTAAGAGTGGAAGCTTGGGGTAGAGACTATGGAAAGATCCATTTACTGGGATAGCTATGGCCAAGCTGTCCCAGAGGGGTGGGATGTAAGTATTGGAATGGGTGGTTGGATGAAAGGTGTCAAACCTTTCTAAAAATGGGTGAGGCAAGGCCCTTTTCCATTTATTATAGATATAGCAAGGATGAAGGTGTTGCCAGAAGAAGGGGAGGCAGGGGCAGCACGCTGAAAGCCAAACTATCCCCCATTATTACTCCGGGACTTGTTGGAGGCACGTGCAATCCCCACCAGGTAGACCTGGGTTACTGCCCCTGGTTGCTACTGTTGCTCCTACCACTGCTGGGTGCATGTGCACTGGTTGTGGAGAAGTGATACTTAGGCTGGGCAGTGCATCACCTAGCAATGTTCTTCTCCCCATCGCTGACATGGAGAAAGTATGCCTCCCATATTACAAATGGCGCCAGCGCTGACCTTACCACCGAGAGGCCTGGGGCGATCACCTGGAGCCCCAATATTTTCTCTACTTTCTGAGGCCCTGCAGTGGCCCCTGTCTTCACCAGGGCAGGGTGCAGAGTCCCTACTCCATCGTGAGGCCCTAAACACCATCGAGGATCTCCCCGAGGGGGCAGGATGGGGGCCACCAGGGGCCCCACATTTTAGCTTCAGCCTGGACCCCCCACAAATTCTAAGGCTGGCCCTGAGTGGAGGCCTGCTCCCCCAACTGTGGTGCCTCTGGGTTGGATCCTCCTCACTGGGCATTTTCACACAAGACACTCCCTACCCACCTCCCACCCACTATACATGTCACAGGGCACCCATAGGGCAACGCTGCAGCCCTGCAACATGTATAGTGGGTGGAGAGTGTCTTGTGTGAAAATGCCCACTATCTCCCACTCCTCCACTCTCACTCCCACTGTCTCCCACACTCTGATCTCCCTTCTCTTCCTTTCCTTCCCTCCTTGCCCTCTCTGTTCTTCCCTCCTTTGCTTTCTTCATTCCCTCCCTCATCTTTTTTTTTCTTTCCCTCCCTCATCCCATTATATTCTTTATTTTCAGTCTGTCACTTTCTCTTCATTCATATCCAGACTTCATAAAGGGAAAATGACTCATTGCTTTCCGTCTGACCATGGCCATACTTAAAGCATTCACTGTTTTGTACAGTGTGTGAGAAACGAATGCAAATCAGGGCCGTATTGCTATACTGTACAATGGGGAACGCTTTGCAGGGTTCAGTACTGTAGAAATCTGGGCGGTTCTGAACTGGAATCTGGGTCTGGTGTGGCATACTACAGTGCTGATGCCAGTGTTCACTTCTCTTCTGGAGTAAAACTAAAGAGAGTAAATAAATTTAAACTATCAACCTAGAGGCGGGGGAGTTGGGGAGGGTGGCTTGCTTATTTCATGGCAGTGATGTTTCTAAGAAAAAAAGGGAGAAGAATGAAACAGGGTGAGTTTAGCCATTATTGCTTTGATTACTGCTGGCTCATTAACATTGGCCACGCTCCCTCAGATTAGCAGTAATTAAACTGTGAAATCAGACCGATTGCCTTAAGCTGAGACACCATACCAGGCTGTCAAGAGAAATCACAGGGGATAAATCAAGGGCCCTGTGCATCTCGTATCACCCTTGGCATGGGTGAGTGTGTGAGAAGCGGAATAATGAGGACATTCAGGTTTTTTGTATCGGGTGGACTCTCGGCAGACAAGCTTTGGAAGCGTTGTCATGACAATGACAGGAGGAGGATAAACTCTTACTCCCACTAGCTGTGGTTAATGAAGATGATAATGAAAAATTATGCCAACATTACTGCAATTTTTTTTATTCCGACTGGCACTTGTAACCTTATGCCTAATGACACAACACAATAGTGACAGTAATTGTGCGTTGATAAATGGGGTAAAGATGCTGAAGAAATGTCTGACTCAAAGATACACAAGTTTAGTTAGCTGAGTAATTTCTTCCAATAAGCATTTGCTTTGTTCTTTGAACTCTCACTAGGTGGCTTTGGACTATACATGCCAAGAAACATCTCTAATCACTTTTCATTGTTTACTAAAGAATAGGCCCAGCAATTAAGCAAAGGCTGCCTGTGTTTTTATTTTTTTCCTTTTAAGCAGAACAAACGCGATCAAGATAAATAACAGTAATAAAACAACAATACTTTTTACACATTCTGAATGGGTTTACAAATTCTGTGTTTCCTTAGCTGCCAGTTCATCTGCCATGCAGCGTGTCCTCCTAAAAATGGAAATCTCCTGTGGGTGAACTCTCAAATCATGATTGGTGCAAGCAGTGCTTGGATGCCGATTGGCTGAACTTATCATTTATAGAACTGTGATCTCAAAGCACATTGCCAAAGTGGGAACAGTTATCTCCATCTTGGTAAACTGAGACGTCAGAAGTCTGGGGAAAGTCTTTTTCAGTCTTGCTTATCATTGCATTTCCCATTGATCTCAAATGGAAAAACAGGCAATGCGTGTAAACAGACGGACAGGAGCTCCACTTTTGCCTGCGCCAGCCCATTTCACCAGCCCCCAGGTTGACCTGTCCATTTGAAGAATGACCGCTAGATGCAGGGCCCCCACCAGGGACTAAACAGAGCAAGCGGCAGCTGCTCCAGGGCAGCCCCCTCAGGCAGCGCTCCGGAAGATCCCGAAGCACGCCTCACCGAGGGAGCTGGTGAAATCCACAGCAACAGGCAAACATGGAACCCCTGTCCATCTAAACAGGCCCATGAACCCTGGCCAAACTCGGTCCCACCCGGATCATCGATGCCGGCAGACCAAATGGCCAGAGCAGCTGCTACCGTCGCATCCTGTTGCCATGGTTACCAGAGCATGGCATTTATTATGGTATAAATAAATAAATAATTTGTATCCTGCCCTATCCTGCCTCCAGGAGCCTAGGGTGGCTCACAACAGTCAACAATCAATAAATACAGTAAAACAACAACAGGGTTGGCTCTCCTGTCTGTCTGTTTCCAAGCCAGGGCTTTCCCGGAGCAGGGGGAATGTGTGTTTGCTGCCTGCGTGCTTGGATCAGCCACCCACTGGGATGTTTAACACAGGCAAACCCATAGGTTCATGCAGCTCCGGTTTGGGTCACCCATGCAGCTGCACCAGGACTCCACCCACTCCCTGTCCATCTGAAAACACTCACTATGTGAGCCTTGAAAGAAGTGGGGCAGAGCTAAGGGGAATCTGAGGTTGCACTGTAGCCAGAGCAAATACTATAATGGGAGGCTTGGGTTTCCCAAGCTCCGTGCTCCTCTGGACACCTTTTATTTTCTTCCTTCCTTCTCCTGAGTTACCCTGCTCTGCTGGGTGCCTAACTGCAGGGCCAGGAGTCGGTAGCCAGAGATGGCTGCTTCCGATGTATTCCTGGGCCTGGTGCGTGCCGTTTCCCCGGTCCACTCCTCTCCTGTTTCCTGTTCACTGCACAGACTCTCTTAGGCCCCTTTGACAGTGCCCTGCACTGGTGCTTTGAAAGCAGGGACAGAACTGGAATGGGGGACAAATGAGCCTGGCAAAAATAGGGAGTTGCACGTCCGTCCTCCTTTCTGTCTCCCCCATGTGTTGACTGTGAAAGAAGTGAGTGAGGATATAAATAAAGGTCCAAAGCAGCTTGCTTGGCTCACTCCCATGCTGTATCCACTCAGGGATGAAACGTTTATGTTGTTTCCACAGGCAAGCATGGCAAATACAATAGAGAAAACTTGAACGCCTTGATTTATTGAGTAGATCCCGACTCCATTAAAATCCGGTTTGCATATTGCCCCTCAGAAGCCACACTCTTTGGCACTAAAGAAAAGCCTTATTGAGTGGGAGAGGGTGCTGTGTCACAATGAACTCTCTGGGATTAGACAAATAAATGCAAATGAATCATTTAAAGAAGCAAACAATGTTTTATTTGCTGCAAAACAAACTGAGCCTTGCTCTTTTGATAGCTTGAGCACGGTATTTTATACCTTGTAAAGTTCCCTGGTTCACCAGTGGCCTCATCTCATCAAAGCTTTTAGAAATCTACATTGTCTGATGTGGGATAGTTTATTTCAACCAGTATTTAGGGCGATTTATAAAATCTTCACAAAGCCGGTGGGGGTGTATCCGATTTAAGAGGGACTCCTCTTGCTTTAGAGGTGGTTGTCTTTTCTGTTCTTGCGAGACACAGTGTGTGATTCATGGTTGCAGTTCTCTTTCTATTGCCCAACACTGGCAGTGAGGAGAAGCTAGACAGGATACATTTCCCATTACCCTATCGGGGAGCTCACCAGTGTCTCTTTACGGAGACTTCTCTGGTCCTGAGAGTAAGTCAACAGGGGGAGGAAAAGAGGATAAAGACCTATCAGCAAAAGTTCTTGCTTCACACGCTCCACTCTGTTCTGTTGTGTTATGGGGCTACTCTGTAGCCAGAGTTTTGATCTGACCTAAGGAACAGAGCCAGTTAAAGTATTAGAAAAAGGTATTCTAAGGCCCTTTTTACACAGACCGTGGGGAGGGGGAGGTTTGTGTGCATGCCGCTGCGGGGACCATGCGTGTGGGGAGTCGTCAGATGGGCGCAAACCCATCTCCACTCACCTTCACCCACGGAGCAACCCGGCTTTTCATCGGTTGCTCCGTGCGTGGAGATGGGTGGGTCGTAGGAGCAGGCCACACCCACCATGGCTGTCACACGGGCAGCACTCATGCATGCACATGCAGTGGATCTGCATGTGCATGCGTGGTTGTCTCATTTGTTTAAAGGTGAACCGCCTGGGTGTGAGGTGGAGCAGAGTCTGCTCTGGGCCAGCTCCACTTGATGTGCTCCGGAACATCCCAGATTCCCGGAGCACCACAAGCAGAGTGAGCTGTCCAAACCAGACCACCAGCCAGGGGCAGATCCGCAGTCTGTCTACTCGGTAGACGGCCACTGCAGCTCCACTTCAGGCGGGGCTTGTGATAGAGCTGCGGACGGCAGCCTAGAGCAGCAGCTGACCAGCCTGCAGCTCTAGGGCTCAGGGGAGGGGTGCTGCATGGGCAGACTGTGGGCCCTGGTAGATGCCAGGGCCATTTAAACCCTGTTGGGGCTGCTTGCAGAGGATGCGTCACTGGCCACCCATGGAGCAGGTCCAGAGGTGGTCCATCTAAAGACACCCTGTATGGCCAAGGGCTACAAGATGAACAACACACTTGTCCTCTCCTGCGGCTGGTGGGTGGAGCTGGTGTTCTGGTTGCTCCTGAGCCCGTTTGCCCACCAGTTTGCCACCCATTAGTGAGTCCGGGGTACATTTCTCAGTCCACAGTCCTGGGGCTGGGCTCTGAAGCCAAAGCTGGAGAAATCCAGGCTGGGATCTGTGGAGGATCCAATAAGGCAGGGAAAGTACTGATGTGATGCCATCATGAAACTTTGACAGAAAAGCAGCCCACAGGTCCTGAGTGGGGGACCATGCAGTAGGTATGACATTACAATGCTACAGGTATTTTGCAGTCTAACTAAAAATATCCACGTGTTTAACCAATTGGAAGATAGATACCATGTGATATTTTGGTGCCATGGTGCATGTTACCTGCCTTTCCTGCTTCCACAGAAATCAGGACTTTAATTGCCTTACTGGACTCATGTTCAGGCATGAGATCCGCAGTCTGTCTACTCGGTAGACGGCCACTGCAGCTCCACTTCAGGCGGGGCTTGTGATAGAGCTGCGGTCGGCAGCCTAGAGCAGCAGCTGACCAGCCTGCAGCTCTAGGGCTCAGGGGAGGGGTGCTGCATGGGCAGACTGTGGGCCCTGGTAGATGCCAGGGCCATTTAAACCCTGTTGGGGCTGCTTGCAGAGGATGCGTCACTGGCCACCCATGGAGCAGGTCCAGAGGTGGTCCATCTAAAGACACCCTGTATGGCCAAGGGCTACAAGATGAACAACACACTTGTCCTCTCCTGCGGCTGGTGGGTGGAGCTGGTGTTCTGGTTGCTAAGTTTCTGAAGAGCAGCTACATTTCAGCTGCTGAGACTTGGGTGAAGTGAACAAAGACACAAGACCATGAAGGCATCACAGGACCGAAGACCAGTTCTGGCCAAGAGCTGCACTTGAACTGGCCAGGAACCACATGTGGCTCCTGAGCCCGTTTGCCCACCAGTTTGCCACCCATTAGTGAGTCCGGGGTACATTTCTCAGTCCACAGTCCTGGGGCTGGGCTCTGAAGCCAAAGCTGGAGAGATCCAGGCTGGGATCTGTGGAGGATCCAATAAGGCAGGGAAAGTACTGATGTGATGCCATCATGAAACTTTGACAGAAAAGCAGCCCACAGGTCCTGAGTGGGGGACCATGCAGTAGGTATGACATTACAATGCTACAGGTATTTTGCAGTCTAACTAAAAATATCCACGTGTTTAACCAATTGGAAGATAGATACCATGTGATATTTTGGTGCCATGGTGCATGTTACCTGCCTTTCCTGCTTCCACAGAAATCAGGACTTTAATTGCCTTACTGGACTCATGTTCAGGCAGCCAATAAAGCCGCAGTCCATTGGTTAGGTACTAGTGCACACCTAATGCAGTTTACAGAGAGCCTCATTCACATGAGCTCACTGTCTCTGGACTCCGTCTGTCAAACCCCTTTGTGTTAGAGAAATTATTACTATTATTAGCAAGCATTTATATAACGCCAGCAATGTACCTGGTGCTTTGTAAAGTAATGGAATAGACATGGTCCCTGCCCTAGGGCTTACAATCTGACAGACGAAGGAAGGGGAACAGAGGGAGAGATAAGGAGTGTAACATTCAGATGTGAGGTCCCAGGAGCACGTGCTTGGCTTGGCTACATCGGGAATGATAGCTGGCTGGTCCATGTGGTGAGGATATGAGTACAACTTATGAATTGTTTCTGAGCAGGGCTTGGGATGGGGCAGTCTTGGCAAAGAGAGGTAAAGTCCCCCTTTCCCCCTTCCTCCTCCTCTCCCGCACACACTGCTTGTTTATGGGACTACTCCATATAGCAGCAGCAAAGGAAATAACCATTCTTTTCTGGGTTGACACTAGACATTCAAAATGAGAAACTGGGATTTGTAACAGGCATGAAGGCCCTTTTCACACAGACATGCTTAACATTGATAAAATTGGTGTTACATTTTATTATACATGTTGCAGGGCACCCTTAGTGCACACCTGCAACATGTATAATAAAATGTAACACCTGTTTTATCAGTGTTAAGAGTGTCTGTGTGAAAAGGGCCGAAGGGTGGAGGCCTGAGGAATGGGTGGTGGTGGTGGTGGTGTGGTGTATTTGGAGACTTTAGGTAAACTCATAATTTTAAACTTTTCCCCTCTACCTTGATCGGCACGCATTGTGTGCAATCAAGAATATGGTCCCTATTTCTCTAGCAGGACATTTTACCTAAAAAGCTCCTGAAGTTTAGTGAAGCCTTGTTCCCATCTCTGCATTGAAGTAACTCAGCTTCACCTTGCATTAATATTTTTAAAAGAGGGGCTTCAATTACACTGATCTTGAGTCTCTTTAGCCTTTATAAAGTAAAAAAGATTTTTGTCAAATAAAGGAGGAAAAGAAAAAAAAATTCCATCAAAACATGTCACCAAAACATGAACACAGGGCTTAGCTCTCAACTTGAGAGAAATCAGTGGTGGAAAAATCTGGGATAAAGGATCAAAAGCTTGTGCAGCCTCTGAGGAAAGGGTGATAAAAGTGCAGCAAGCTATACATTTTAGTGGTTTTGATTTAAAGAAAGCAGCAGGGGAAAAAACCCTTCCCCAGATACTTTAGAGGCTGACATGATTTGGTACATTCATGAATGAGTTCTTTATGTGTTTAAGGAAAGGACGACACCAGACAGAGGCAAGAAGACAGAGGGAATATTTGATGAGTTAGTTTTATCCGGTTTGGTCCCGCAAGTCAGGGCTGACTGAAAGGTAGAATAGGGAGTTTGTCACAAAAATCTCAGCCTGTTTTGCAGTTACATTCCCACTTTCTGCGTCAGAAGAGCCCATTATAAGGCTGGAGGAGAGGAGATTTAAAGGGGTCAAGATAAAACAAACGGCCGATAACATTAGACCAAATGCAGGTCAGTGCTTCTGTTTGGAGAACTAGGTCTTTGAGACTTTGCTGGGGTCAAACTCCTGTTGAAGTCGCTAAGAGTTGTATCTGAGTCAAGACTTCAGGCTAAAGAATGTGGCAGCCCAGCTCCTTTTGGGTGTGGGTCGCTGTGAACATATTACACCTGTGCTTCAAAGTCTGCACTGGACCAATAGCTTTCTGGGCACCATTCAAGGTGCTGGTTTGGACCTTTAAAGCCCTGAACAGTCTGGGCCCCACATATTTGAAAAGATGGTCTCTCCAACCATGCTCCACCATGATCCCTGTGGTCAGCCAGAAGCACTCTCTCGCGGGTACCACCTACCAATCCTGTTCCTACGACAAGGGCCCACAGAAAGCCATTCTCGTTTGCTGTCCCAGCCTTAGAGAACTCCCTTCCCTTGGAAGCCCATCAGAGCCTGAGCCCAAGCACATTCAGGAGGCATGGAAAAGCTTTCTTTTTGACAAAGTGTTTGGCAAGCCGGGATAGGGCTGGAGGGTAGGAGTGAGGATGGGAGGTGGGGTTTTTTTGAGAGATTTTAATGTATTTTTATGTTGTAAACTACCCTGAGCCTTAGGGGAAGGGTGGGATAGATGTTTAAATGAATTCATTTGGGGAACTTGCAGCCCATAGGCCAAATTGGTCTACAGTTGTTTTGATTTGGTGCCTTTCCATTTCCTCTAGCAGGACATTTTAGCCACCGTATCCCTCTCTCTTCCCATCTCATGCAATAGTTCTTAGCGTTTCTTTTCAGAGCACTCTACAAACTTAACTAATTAGTCCTTTCAATGCTGCCCATGAAACCTTTGTACTAAAACACCTGCATCTGTGGACATGCCCAAATGAACATGAAAGGTGCCACTTGATATTTTACACTGCTTCACTATGTCCCATCTCCCTAGAATTAGCAGTATTCTGTCTAACCTTGAAAGCATACAATAAACTCTGAGTTGAAAATTAGAGTGTATCATTTTTATATTCATTGACCCAATGATAAGATCTTTGCAAATGTGATGCTAGTTTTCATTAGCATTCTCATATCTTAAATCTGTACCTGTTTCTTTTGACGGAAACAGTAAGAGAACCATTGCAATGATTTATTAGCATTTCATATTCTGGAAGCCACCATCTTCCTTAGTTTTAAAGGGATCACAAATACAGCAGGAAGTCAACAGAAGTTTTGCCATCGATTAAGTGGGATCAGCATTTGATCCAGTGCCTTTAGTTCATATGGATTGGGCCCTTGTGGCTTTATTAGTGCGAGACCCTGCTAGACTCACACTCAGTTCTGCAGAGAGCTGCAGCTGGTGCTCTGACTACACAGGCACCAGGAGAGCTGTCCACAGCACTAGCGTTGAGGCATACTGGGTCAGACCAATGCTCCATCTAGCCCAGCATCCTAGCTTGAACAGTGGTCAGTGTTGGTTGCTTCAGAGAAGTGCATGACAGGTCATAATGGAGTGACCCATTTCCTGCTATTCCCTCCCAGTCCCCGACAGTCAATACTCTCATCCCCTGACAGATCTAACAGCCGTTTATGTACCAGTCCTCTAAGAACTTACCCAATCCCTTTTTTAAAAAAACCAGTTATGCTATTGGCTTTAATAACTAGTGCCAGGAAGCCTTTCCTCCTTTACCAATTGTACCAAGCCTCCTTGCCCTGATTGACCAGCATAACCTGCTTCCCATTGTTCACTAGTATTAGATAAAGGGGGGCACACAAGAAGTGTCTGAACAGCACAGCAGTTACCTAGACTCTGGCTCCTGCCTTTAGCTTTTGTCTTACCGTGGTTCCTTTTCTCCTGAACCTTCTTTTGATCATTGCCTCTTGATTCTGCCCAGTTCCTACTCGACTTTGGTTCTGTAGCTTCCAACTCCTGCATCCGAACTTGGCATGGGTTCCTGACTACGGCTTGGGTTTATCCTTTGGTTGAACTCAGATTCTGGCCTCCTGCTTTTGACCTTGATTGTAACTGTGATCCTGATATGGGACCTGATTCAAAACTAGGGAACACACACACACACATACGAAGAGTAAATCACAAGTTGTCCTCCTTCCTTAAACATGTATGGAACCAGGCTCTCGAAGAAACTTGGGGTCAAGTACTCGTAGTATCCAAACTAAGGGTCAGGATTTCATAGGTGCCGAGAACCCATTGTATTTTGCTCCTCTGGACAGGTTTCAGAAGAGTCTAGGTCACTACATAAATGACAGCTGAGCTGTTTTGGAAATCCAGGCATGGCTACTGAAAATCTGGTCAATCCATACCAGTGTCTATTCTATTAAACCGATTCATTGCCCATGCTAAATTCCAAACCCAGAAATAGTTACAAATTTTTAATAACATTTTTAAATAGAATATGTGCCTTCACCACTCCATCTTTCCTCTTCCAAAATTGAGTTCCTTCTGTCATTTAGAACTGTACTCACTTTATGGAAGGGCCAAAAGAAATATCAAATTTCATAGTCACAAATATAATTTGCATATGCAGTTTATAGGACAATATCCAAATTATTTTTCTCTCTGCATGTAAAATGTTCATATTCATTTTGCCTGTTAATTTAACTTTGGTTAGCTCATTTGCTTGGATTATTCATTGGTGTGTTTATTCGCTATTCCATGTGTTTGGTAATATTTTTTGGTGCTGCGTAACACCTGTGTGATGATTTAAAATACATTTCTTTTCAATTTTAGTTCACTCTTTCTAAGTTGGTAGCAGACTTAGGGCAGTTGCACATGAGTCAAGAGTGTGGGGAACTGCCGTGAGCCGAAATCATGGCAGGGAGACTCACGGGAAGCTCCACTTGTGTGCAGGATTTTAAATATCATTAACCCCTTTCTGCCGTGATTTCACTCACGGATGACAGGGCTCAAAATTCAGCTATGTCATCCATGAGTGACATCACGGCGGAAACGGGCTAATGATATTTAAAACCCCACGCACACAAGCGGAGCTTCATGTGATTCCCCCTGCCATGATTTTGGCTTACGGCAGTTCCTTCCCCCCCACCCCCATCTCGTGCTCAAGTGGCCTTAGTAGCAGTTCCAACAACAGTGTCTTCCTTTCTTACAGGCCTGTCAAACTGGCAGAGCCGCACCATGCACCGACAAACAACAACAACAACGTACACAAAAAGACAAATAAATACATATACTAAAAATATGAATACAGTTACAAGACCCACCACCCTAGCTTTTAGCAACCCTTCAAGTATTTTATTTATTTTATTTATTTCAGAATATTTTATCCCGCGCACTCCTGCACCATAGCAGCTTGGGGCGGCGTACAACAATCATTCAACTAAAACAATAAATTCTTAATACCATAAAATACTAAAAGAGTGGAAAGCAATCAAAACCCTCCACCCACCCACCTACCCATCTCCCTCCCCAAAGGCCTGGCGGAACAGTCAGGTCTTACACTGTCTCCGAAAGGAGGGGAGGTCCAGGGCCATGCGGGTCCCCATCGGGAGGGAGTTCCACAGCCTAGGTGTGGCCACCGAGAATGCCCTCCCCATCGTCGCCACCCAGGAAACCTGGGGAACTTCGAGTCAGGCGTCCCCGGCCGACCGCAAGGGTCATATCACGGCCCGGGGCATGAGGTGGTCCCACAGGTAGTCGGGGCCCAGACCGTTTAGGGCTTTAAAGTTCATTACCAACACCTTGAATCGAGCCCGGAAGACAATAGGCTGCCAGTGCAGAGATGTGAAATGTGCTTGCAACGACCCATCCTCATTAGAAGATGGGCCACTGCATTCTGCACCAGCTGCAGTCTCCGAACTGTCACCAGGGGTAGCCCCACATAGAGTGCATTACAGTAGTCCAATCTCGAGGTGATGAAAGCATGGATGATGGTGGCCAGGTCGGTGTCCGAAACATATGGCTGTAGCTGATGTACCAGATGTAATTGGCAAAAGGTGCTCCCTGCCACAGCCACCACCTGGGACTTCAGACGGAGCTGTGAGTCAAGAAGCACCCCCAGACTACGAACCTGGGTGGCTAACGAGGGGCAGACCCCATCAATGACAGGAGCCACCACCCCCTCAGCCTTCCCCACCAGCATCACCTCCGTCTTGTTGGGATTCCATTTTAGACAGCTAGCCCTCATCCAGTCCCCCACAGCTGCCAAACACCGGGTAAGCACTGAGACTGCCGCGTCTGGTTCTGCCAAAAAGAGAAGTAAAGCTGTGTATCATCAGCGTACTGATGACAGTGTGCGCTGAACCTTCTCACGACCTCGCCTAACGGCTGCATGCACACGTTGAACAGGAGAGGGGACAGAATAGAACCCTGTGGGACTTCACATGTAAGGTCCCAGGGAGATGATGAGCACTCCCCTAGGACCCCTCGCTGAGTTCTCCCAGCCAGGAATGAACAGAATCATTCAAGAACAGCTCCTCCCACCCCAGCCCAGTCCCACAGACGAGCCACCAACATCTCGTGGTCAACGGTATCAAATGCTGCCAACAGATCTAGTAAGATCAGAAGAGATGATCTGCCCTGATCAAGATTCATGGCAAAATCATGAGCATTAGCAGCACTGGACCTGTCAGCTCATTTCTTATATGCAAGCAAGTAACCATTGTGCTGTGGACCACAGCACAGGAGTGCTATTTCAAATTTCAGCAGAATTAGAGGACGGGTGCAGTTTTCAGCAGGGGGGGCAGCTCTTGAGTTAGAAAGCACCAGAGATGCAGGAATTCCTGAAACACAATCGGTATGTGGTATAAAACACAGGAGGGGTAACAGACCCTGTAACAGGACTGGGTCTTGCCATGGTAAGTTCTCACAGGATCCGCACCCCAAGAACATAGTCCAAGCATGCTCGTTCCCTCAGTGGCCTTTATGTACCATGTTCAGTCCAGCACCAACAGTTACACTGATAGTCCAACACAAATAGTCTCTGGGTACCTGAACAGCAGATCCCTGACCTGGCCCCAAACCCAGCCGGCCAGGTTCTTCATATCCTTTCAGTCTGGTCCCTGCCAGCTGGCCTCCAGGGTTCTTCCTCCTTAGGCACGGGGCTGGCTCCTCAGTCCTGAGCCACCCTGTTGAGGCAGGGCACTTCCTGGCTGCTGTCTCCTCCTTGGCAATCTGCAGGCTTAATTCTTAAATACGTATAGAGCCTTTGGCTTGTACAGGTGAGAGATGTTAGGTGCTGTCCTCCACCTTGGCTGTCTCTTTTGGTGCCAACCTGAGATGTGATCCTCTTCTACTTGCTGCACTAGCACCCGTCCAGCTGGTGCTATCTTTAGCCCTGCTACAGATGCCCCTCTCCCTAAATGGTGCCCCAACAACAGTACCAAACCACATCGCATCCTGGGTCTTGGTCCCCAGTCGTGCAAACAATCACACTCTGGCTCGATTTTACATCAATGAACAGACTAAGCGCAATGGAACTATGGACATACATGGAGTTAAACGTGTGTAAGTGACCACAGGATAGGACCTTAGTTTATCTGGATTAGTTTGCCCATTTCTAGTGCAGTTTGACTGCCCTAGTGCTTGTGTAGTACTTGTATGAGTTCTTTCTGTTAGGCAGAATGGGAGCCTTAATGGGAGTGGCCAAGGTTCTCAGCCCCAAGAGCTGTAGACCAAAATCTTTCTACGGCCAAGAGAACCCAAGACGCCCATACGAGCATGCACATACAAACCTTTACTGCTTCATGACTGGCTGGTGGAGCTGGGTGCTCTGTGGTCCTGGCTGCTGAGATTCTGAGAAGCAGTTGTGATTCAGCTGCTGAGGTACAATAAAGTAATTCAATTCAATTTCAGTTCAATACAGGATCACCAAGACAGAGTAAGGTCCATGACCAGCTTTGGTTGAGAGCTGAACTTGAACTCTGCAATCGCTGCATGTAGTTCCCAATCCACCCCATTCTATATTAAGCAAGTTCAATAATAATGATGATAAGGTTAGAAATACCAACTTAAAAGAATCTTTAGTTCACTGGTGCCTTAAATTCTAAATCTAAATCACTTTTGAAAATACCGCTAGCTCACTTAGGGACTTTTTGATCACTTAAAAACAAAAGAAGTGTTCATACTAGAAGTGGTTTTTGTGCAGTGAGGTTTTCCAGTGACTGTAAAGGCCTCCAATTTTTAAATGTTTAGGCTCCTAGTCCACAGAAAATAGATTTAAGGTTCACCTACTGGAAATGAGAGCTCTTTTTATATGTTGAGTAGATGGCAATTAACCATTCAGAGGACCTGCTAGTTTTTCCATGAACACAGTCAGCTGCTTCATACTTTAATGTTAAATTATATTTGACATTTAATTTAAACTCATATTGCCTTCATTCAGAAATAAACCCTATTGCATTAGTAGTGAGAAGGCACAAGGATAATTTGCTTTCTCTAGTTCACACTCACTGAAATTTAACCTGATTTTTCATGCTTATTTTTTAAAACTATATTATGTGTGTTCTTTGAATGAGTCTAAGTGATTGCTTCTAAACGATCAAGCCATACGCAAGAGAAAGAAATCAATGTTTCCTTATTACTGCAGCAATTTCTATGCAAAATCACATTTTATTACTAACTCTGTTGAAAGCTGTATGCATCTTAGAATCCATCATCTACTTGAACTAATAATCAATAACACATGCAAAGCTCTAATCTAGGGTAAACAGGGCTGATTTTTCAGCCATGCCAGCTTGGGTTGTGATCCCATGAGTCTCACATCCTGAGCAATGGTGTGTTAGACCAATACCTAGCTGAGAGACATGCAAAAAAGTGACTCCCTCACAGGATCAGAAGCAGGGCTTTCTGCATGTAAGGGACACTTTTCCCTTTGGTGTCTGTCAGTACTGAGCCGACAGTGGCTAGGGAGAAGGTGGCAGTGAATGGAGACCTAGGAGATGGTTTGCCTCCTTCCCCTTATAGTCTGACAGAAGTGAGTCTTACTCTAGGCTTTTGCTTTAACCCTCTGTTGTACATTCATAGTCCTGCATGTGCAGCAGGAGGAAACAACACTTTGACCTCAGAAATACCCCTCACAACCCAACGCAAAGAAGGTGGGGACTTCTGGGCTTGGCGGTGGGTACATTACAGGCGATCCAGCAGCAGCAGACCGGTTCCAGGTCAGTGGGGTCGGGTGGGGGAGTTGTTGTAGTAGGGGGGCAATGTAGTAGGGGGGCAACTGCAGTGGGCCAGTCCAGGGTTGCCAGGACCTCCAGGCTGTATTTGCACCTGAGGAGTCTGGCCCTCTGTGTCTCCCCCCCCACCCCACCCCAAAGGTTTAGAGTGACCATGCATTTTATTTTTTAATTTTTTTATTTATTTTATTCAAATTTATATGCCGCCCTGTCCTGCTATAAGCATCTCGGGGCGGCTAACAACATTTAAAAATACATAACGAAATAAAATACATTAAAACAACACTAATAATCCCGAAGTTAAAATAACCCAGTACCAAAAAACCCCTCCCTAACCCAACCCACCCATCCCATCGCCCTCGGTAAAGGCCCGGCCGAACAGCCAGGTCTTACACTGTCTACGGAAAGAGGGGAGATCAGCAACCAGGCAGACCTCCAGTGGGAGGGAGTTCCACAGCCGCGGTGCAGCCACGGAGAATGCCCTCCTCATGATCGACACCTGGGAAACCTGGGGGACCTCAAGGAGGGCACCCCCGGCCGACCACAGCAGTCGATCCAGGGTTACTGCCATTAGAACAAAAGAGGAGGATAGCAGGGAAGGGAGAGGCCTGTTTGGGCTACTGGCCCGTTAAGGAGAGGTAGCACTGGCAGAGAACAGGGGCTAAGAGAAGTGCTGGCGCAAGTAGAAGGAGGGATAGCGCCTAAGCACTATTCAACTGCAGGCTAATGGTGGCCACCTGAGCTTGGGCGTCACTGAGCCAGCCCCAAATAAACCCTGAGCTGAGAGCTCAGTAGAGAGAGACCTTGTAGGAAGCAGGAGCAGCTCATGAGATGCTCTGTTCCACAGCCCAGAAGGGAGGGCTGGCTGTAGGAACTTGGAGGGTCTGGACTGGCTTCAGGAGAGGTTTTGCCAGACCAGGAGGCACCTAGATGAGAGGCACCCACAGAACTTTGTGAGCATAGGCGTCACCTGCGTGGGCGCCCTGGGGCGCCAGCCCCCACCGAACTCCCAGAGCCCCCACCGGATGACACACGGGGCACAGGGATACGTGTAATGTAATATAATATAAAGGGTTAACAGATTGTAAGCTCAGTTGGAGCAGTATACTGAAATCAGTTGTCAGAGTGGGGGGAGAGTTTCCCTTTGTTATAACAAGTGGGCAGTTTATTGCCAAGCAACGGCCAGGTCCACCCTACCATCTTGTTAGAATGACAATAGCAGCAGGAGACAGGAAGTCACCGAAGCCCCTGCGAAGAGGAGACAGGAACAAGGACACTTCCATCTTGGACTTGAAGAGAACAGCTCAGCAGAAGAGCTGCTACAAACATGAACTAAAGACTTTTATATTCTCTAAAAGACTTGGGCCCAGTGGCTTGGACATCAAAGCCGTGAGAATTCTATCAAACCTGGATTATACCTCTTAGGGTAAGAGACAGCCAGGGAACATCAGTGGAGTTAGAATGCATGGACTTTATATTTGTTTTACATATTTGCACTATTGGATCAACAGTCTTGTATTTATATTGATTTAATATAAGCCTTATAATCAAGCCTAGCGTGCTTGTGTGTTTATTCGGCCTTTGGGGGGGGGTCATTTGAGGGGCACTCTATCTAGGTGAGAGCCTAGACGAACCTTTTTCATATAAGATAACCCCACTGCGAAGTCTTCCAAGCTACAGGTGGCCAAAGAAAGTTCTCTGCGTTATGGCTGGGCTGGGAGATCAAGCGGAGGCGTTTCTGGAAGGTGCGGACCTCCGAAAGCTCCCTGATTGCAGACTGCAGTGAAGGTTTTTTGATCATGTGGACACAGGCAACTGGGTTGCGGCTGGCCCAGTGGGGGATTGGGGAACAGCCTCTAAAGGGAGTGAGGGCCCCCCCAACCCCGTGACAGTGGGGCTGGGGGGTGGATTACCCCTGTGTGCTTTTGTCTTTATTTGTGGGGTGGGGGGCTTGCTATTTGGCTGGACTGGGCGAGGTGTGTGTTTGTGTAAATAAAACTTGTTTTTGTAAATAAAACTTGCATTTGTGTAATTTTACACCTCCAGTAATCCAAACTGACACTGGCCTTTTTCAGCCTCACAGACATAGTGCTTGCATGCAAACAAATTGTTAAATATTTCTTCAGGTTATTTAGTGGAAACTTGCTTTTGTTTAGTGTGTGTATTTTTCTGTTCTGTGATTATACTTCCCTGAAAATGTTTTACTGTGGAACACTGATTGGGGGAGAAGAGAGTGACTTCCTTTACTTCTTCTCACACCTTTTTTGTAGGTAGTGATACAGTGCATAATTCTGTTTCAGTCATGTCTGGCATTTGGACCTATTTACCTGGCTCCAGTATAATGGAAGAATGACTATTAATATAATGTATGCCCTCTGTTGTTTTAATTAACCTATAGAGCACCTTCATCAACTGTGTTGCCTCTCATTCCTGGAGAGGGTAATCCCAATACCTGGGTATCAATGTGAACGGAGTATGTAAAGTTGATTCTGCCTGTACTGGACAGTCCAGCCAGTAGAGTGTTTTGTCTACTGATGAATTCTGTTTCTCAGTTCTCACGTATTCTAGTACCACACTAAGTTTAGACCAAGCACTATGCAACTTCTTTTCTGGATGGCAAAATAGTCCATAGTTGAAGCGAGCCTGCACACTAGAGTTTAGTTTTAGGTATGTTAGAAGTTGCTGCAATAGGTATTGTGCTCTCAGAGTGTCTCTCCTGGTGCTTTATAGAACAAGTGAAAACTACCAGCAGCTACATCAGCAAAGTGGTTTTTATTTCATCTCCAGAATTGCAGTTCAAAATTGGCAGAGAAATTACTGCTGTTGTAACAATTTTAATTGGCAAGATGTGACTGTAGTCCTTAAATAAATATTTATTTACTAAACTTAAAAATGAAAGTAGTGATACTGATTTTTATTTAGATTTTTTTTTTAAAAAAATCCTCAACAATTCTTTCTCATCCTCTAGCCCCTGCTAAAACTTTCAGTCCAAGATGAGGTCCTTGCTTCTGTGCTTTGTTTTTAACCATGCACATGGGACTCACTTGGATCTGTTGTTTTTTGCTAAAACTGCTATCCTGTGTGCACTTCTATTCCTTCTGTGCATGTTCGATTCCATTATCCTATTGATGTAGGTGTGCAACTTTAGGGTTGGCCCCGCCTACCACTGAGTTGGCCCTGCCCCTGGGTTTGGCCCCACCCCCAGTATATGGCCTGGGCCTGGCCCCAGCCCTCCTGGGAAATTTAAAAGTTTACACCCCTGTTTGTGAGAGGGATTGACTGTGCTTGTGTGGAGGGGATATAGAACTGTCTGTTGGTGAAGGACTGGGGAAGTTCAGGGAACACTGTATGAAAACAAAGACACTGTAAAACTAAGCTGTGGCCTGGCATCTTGGGGCTGATCCAGGAAATATGCACCCTGAGAAAGGCAACCCACTTACAATGAGAGTTCAGCCAACTAACATCACCACTCAAAAAGCATAGCTACCCAGCTCTGGCAATTTGTTACTGCTCGCTCAGTTTATCAATTTATCCCCCGTCTGCAAAGGCATAAACATTAAGGGACGTTGTGTTTGCTAAATTCAATTCATATTAACATTAATGGGATTGTGCTTCAAAAGACCACTAAAAGCCCATCTTAAAGAACTTAAATTACTGCCTATTATTACTTTAGACAATAAAATAAATAAGGCTTAGTTAAATTTCACATGCTAAACCCAAATTACTTTCCTCTATGCAGTGTGCTAACCAAAGGAAAACAGATCATCCAAAAAAATCCTTAACATATTAATGAATTGTGATTAACAAATAATAATTAAAATCGGATTGAAGACATTTGAAAATGCATTTATTTCCCAGAAAATTTATGCAACATGAAAACTAGCATTACAGGGAGACAAGAATAAATATTTAACATCAAATAAACTTCATTATTAATAAAACCACATTGTCCAAAATACGTCTCGCATGATTGCTAAAAATAAATGAAGAAAATCATATTTTTGAAGCTGACGTTATCAACAGCAGAATCTAGATTATGGATAAATAGCTCCTTGGGTGATGTTTGTTGTAAGGTAGCCATAAGTGCCAAAACTCCCATTTGCCTTTGTTGCCTAATGCACATTTTTCAATGGCTTCGCCCAAAATAAACGCTTTCATGCTGTGTCTTCTTGACTACATCGTCTTGGGTGAAAGGAAAGCATTTTTGCATGCTCATATTTGAAAAGTGTGCCAGTAGCATTGGTTCTAGCATTGGCCAAGGGCTCCAGTATACTGCGGAACTAAATCACCATGAAGAGGTCAGACTGCAGAGAACACCAGCAGCAAATTCTCCATTACAAATTCTGCATTGTGTACAACTACATACAAGGCCAAAGTAGACCCTCAAAATCTGCACCTTTTGATGTCCAATGTCTTCAGCAATTCCTTCCTCTCTCCTTTCATAGGATACCAGAACAATGAAAATGACAGTTTATTATATAAGTAATGAAGAATATTGTACATCATAACAGTCACCATATTTTATTTTCTTAAATAGCTGCTTTCTTTACTCCCCCCCCCCCCC
>QEPC01002394.1:766790-789014 GCA_003113815.1 Sphenodon punctatus | reverse complement strand
AACAAGCCATAGTCAGCAGCTGAGGGCCACGGAAGGTGACCAAGCTCCAACAGGCGGTGATAGACCACCCCATGCGACCGCTGGTAACCACGGACCCCGTGAATGCAGCCAAAGAAGGACACCGCCAGGGCAGGGCCCCCCTCCACCAGACAAGCCGTGTAGGCAGCCAGGCTGCACAGAGAGAGAGCAGACACAGTTTCCACCGCCGACCACCCCACATCCGAGCACCTCATCTCCAGGATGCGCCTGTCGGGAAAGGGACGCAGGCCCAGCGTCTCTGCATGCAGCCGGCAATCGTGGGTGCTCGCCTCATAGCCAAAGTAGTGCAGGCCAGAGCTCAGACTCGCATAGGCACCTGTGAGGCCGTCCAGGCAGCTCAGGAGCAACTGCACGGCTGGGGAATGCCACAGGTCACGCAGGGCCATGATCTCGCGGAAGGTCCAGCTATGGGGGGCGCTGGGCGGGGTGGGGCCAGCGAGACCTGGGAAAGCACTGCCAGCCATGGTCCAGCAAGTGACAGATACTAACCACAAGGAAAGAGGGGCCCCACAATCCCTGGAGGGATGGGAGGGGAAGCAGGGGAGCTCTGAGGCCAACCAATAAGGGCACAGGCCACAACATGGCACGGCAGACGAGCGAGGCGTGGGGTGCGGACCCAGCCCAGCTGCTGGAAACGAGCACACAGACAGGAAAGCCTACACACAGATCAGGGTGGCGAGGACAACAGGCAGCCAACACACTGATAGGTTGGAGGTGATGACAGCAGGAATGCAGCTGCTGGCCGCACACCCGGGCACAGATGGCCCCATGCGCTAAGCCCCATGCTGGAACCGCAGGTGCACCCGATGGGGAGCCCCCTGCCTACGCACCTCGGCAGCCCTGCAGGAGCCAGCCCTGCCGGCCGATGGGTCAGGCAGAGGTAACCCAGGGCCTCCCAGCCAGTTGCCAAGTCGCAACCTGGGGGTGGGGCTACACATGCACCGGCCTATAAAGGTTGTGACTGCACCCCACCCGGGGCACCAGTCACCATGGAGCTGGAATGACTGGGCACCTGTGGGATGCACTTCACGGTCTGCGCAGAGTGGTACCGCTCGCACACAGACCTCTTGCACATCCAGACCGTAGAAGTGCACCTGTCTGCCCGGCTGCGGGTGTGCATGGCCAGGAGTGCTGCCAGAGCCCGGCAAGCCCACCATGGGCGCAGGCGCTCCCTGGCCCAGCTCAGGGTCCAGCAGGTGTCCGGGGCGGCCCAACAGACCCTCATCCACGCTCCGTGAGGCGGCCGGCCAGCTCCAATGGTGGAGGGAGACCATGGAGCATGCAGCCCTGCTCGCTATGCCCATTGTCCGGCAGGTATGGGTCACAGAGCAGGCACAGGGGTGGTGGTCAAGGGCGCTGGCTCACTGGGACGAGGCCACCTGGAGGGTGCACTTTCGGATGGACAGGCGCAGCCTACTGCGACTGGCGGAGCTGTTGATGCCCTGGCTGGAGCGGCAGCACACCCCCATGTGGGCCCCCATTCCCATGGTCCAGTGGGTGGCCATTGGGGTCTGGACCCTGGCAACACCCAACTCCTGCCGGTCCGTCTCGCAGCACTTCGGCATTGGGGTGAGCACCATCTCCAGGATCCTGTGGGACATCTGCAAGGCGGTGGAGGATGTGCTCCTGGACCGAATGATCCAGCTGGTGGACCAGGAGGCCGTGCTGGCTGGCTTCGTGGCTGGGGGCTTCCCCAACTGTATGGGCACCATGGACGGCACCCACATCGAGATCCTCCACCCATCCGCTGGGGAGGCCGCAGAATATGTCAACCGACACGGGTGCCACTCCCTGCAGCTGCAGGCGGTCGTGGACCACCGGGGGCAGTTCATAGACATTTACACGGGCCACTCAGGGTACAGCCATGATGCCCAGATCATGACCATCTCTCCCTCCTATGTCCGGATGTACCGCAGGGACTTCGCGGACATGGAGATGACCCAAATCAAGGGGGTGCTGATGCCCCCCTGCATCCTGGGGGACCCGGCCTATCCCCTCACCCAGTGGCTGATGAAGGCTCACCTAGTTGCCAGGAACCCTGGGGAGGCGCTCTACAATACCCGCCTGTGTGCCTGCCGAACCGTGGTCGAGAGGGCCTTTGGGGCCCTCAAGCAGCACTGGAGGTGCCTCGTGGGCCAGCCGGACTACACGGTGGAGACCTCGGCCCTAATGATTGGAGCCTGCTGTGTGCTGCACAATGTGTGCGAGACCGATGGAGCCGCCCTTGACTACCCAGTGCCCAGGCGCCCTCCCAGCCCCATGCCTCTCTATGTGAACGCCGAAAACCTGGGGGAGTACTGATACGCAAAGCGCATCCGAGCTGCCCTGGCTAGGTGGATCAGCCGGGAGGCTGAGGCGTGAGGCCGCACACCACCGTCACCACCACTCCGGGGCCCCCACGGGCACCCTGGCCCTGCCCCTAGTTACCCACCACCCCCTTCCCCAGGCCCGTGACACGGAATAATGACAGCGACCGTGGTGCCCATGCATTTATTGTGATTCCTCCTACAGGAACATCTGGCTGCCACCAATCAGACATTCAGGGCTCTTTGGTCCCACCACAGGATTGTGTGTGGTTCACTGTGGTTGACTGTGATCTCGTAAAGTCTGAAAACACCCAAGGACATAGGGTAATTTCAGACATTACGTGATCACAGTCAACCACAGTGAACCACAGTCAATCCCACGGCGGGGCCAAAGAGCCCTGAATGTCTGATTGGTGGCAACCAGATGTTCACCACAGCCAATCACCAGTAGGGGCCAAACTCAACCACGCTTCCGGAGGTCAGGACAGGACCATCTCCGGAAGGGTGGTCAAAGCAATTCCCACCGGGAAACCACAAAATGTAACAACTGAACACCAGCCACCAGCCAGAATCAAACAAAATGATCCCCAGCCATGGCAAAAGCACACAGCATCACTACCAGGCAACGAGCGACACACAGACCAGGGAGGGAGATTTAAAGGGCACACAGCAGCAGGGGAACGTGGTGGGATGGAGCAAGGCAGGAGAGGAGAGCAGAGGGTGAGCGAGGAAGGGAGGAGGAGGTGGTGGAGGAGCAGCAGCCGGGGCAGGCCGCCCCAGAGGGGACGACCAGCCAGGGGACAGAGGCACCTCGGAAATGGGTACGGAGAGTGAGAGGGGGCCCTCACAGCTGCACAGGGGCACGAAGGGGGGGAGCCCGGCGGGTGGGGGGCCGGGAGGCAGGCCATGGGTCCGAAGGACCGAGGCACCTAGCCCCTCCATTATGACCCACAGACCCGGAAATGGGCTTGGGAGCCAGAGCCCCCGGAAGAGACCGGCGGAGGGGAAGTGAAGGAGGAGGGCACACGCGGGAGACAGCAGTACCAGCAAGGGGGACAGTGGGGGCACAAGGAGACCCAGGACCTCATAAGGATCTGGGGGTCCCTGGAGCACCAGGTGGAGCTAGCCGTGAACATGAGAAACGAGCACGTGTATATGGAGATCGTGTGGGACATGGAGGCAGCGAGGCACCACAGGACAGTGGCCCAATGCCTCTCCAAGATCAAGGAGCTCAAGAGGGGGTACAAGGCCATCAAGGACAATAATCGGCGGTCCAGACACGGTGCCCGGACCGCCCCCTACTAAGATGCCCTGGACCGCATCCTGTACATGAAGGGCTCAATAGTCACCCCATGGCTTGTGGGGAGCGCAGTGGTCCAGGGCAGGGAACGGGCCAATGTAACCCCACCCCTGGCAGCCCCACACGCAGGTACCAGCTCGGGGGGCCCAGCCCCCCCGAGGAATCCTTGGGGAGAAGCAGGCCCCCCTCGTGAACCGGCACCAAGAGCCCACACCCGTAGTCCAACTCAAGAGGATCCGAGGCCAGCACACCGGTCACCCCCAGCCAGTGGATGTAGGGGGAGACAGCCACACCGAAGGGCCAGACTCGGAGGGCATCGAGACAGAAATAGAGGGTAGGCAAGTGGGTGGGATGGAAAATGGACCACAGGGGGCGGCCCAGGGGTGGGGGGGGCCCACAGGGTGCGGGCCCATCCCAGTGGCCCCAGGGAATGTGGGAAGGGAATCGGGGGCACGGGGCCCCTCCCGGGCACAGAACAGGGGGGACAGGCACTGCTGTCCGGCCCCCGGTGCCAGCGGGTGGGGGGGAGATGGGATGGGGACCGGGTCCATGCAAGGGTACTGCAGTCCCCCACAATTGGTCCCCAACATCCACACGTGCACCGGCACATGGGACCGCCAGGTGAGGGGGACAGAGGGGAGCAGCTGCAGCAGCAGCCGGTGGAACAAGGTGAGGTACCAGGCGGGAGGGGGCAATGGGGGTGCACATAAGGCATGGGGTGAAGTGACTGGTGACATGGGACTGGGGTGCAAGGGGGGGACAGCCGGGTCACTGGGGGGTTCCGAGGGGGATGTCTGCACCCGCCTAACCACCGGGGGCCCCACCAGCCACCCCCAGAACTGCTCTGGGACAAGTTGCATGCGACCGAGCCTGACTACCAGTCTCCAATCACCTCTCCAACAGGGCAACCAGCTGCGCCCCCACCGGCCGACCCCGTAGCCCTGGCACAGTGGATGCAGGACCACAGGGCACAGGTACGGCGCCGGAGGGAGGACCATGCGGAACACATAGTCCGGACCAACACGGAGCAGGGGGAGCGGATGATCACATCCATCGACCGCATGGAGGCGGCCACGGAGAGGGCCCTGCAGCAGGCAGAGGCCAGGGACCGATGGCTGGAAGTGGAACTGCACCTGGAAAGGAGGCAGGAGCGACGGGAGCACTCCAGGCAGATGGAGGCATTGGGGCTGCTACACGAAGCCATAGACCGGATGGCCGCAGAGCACACGTGTAAGATGGACTGTTTCCTGGACATTGGCACCTCACTGCTGCTGTATGCGGGGAACATGAGCGCATACATCATGGCAGCCACTCCGCCCGGCACCTTACCAGCCCCAGCACCACAGCTGCCCCCTGCGGCACTCCCAGGGCCCGCAGGGCCCACACATCCGTCTCCCGGTCCCACCTGGTCTCCAGAGGCAGCAGCCGCCCAGGGGGCCCCCTCCGGCACCGTGCCTGCCCCCCATCCCCACCCCAGTGGCCAGTCCAGAAACAGAGCCCACCCAGGACACAGGCAGGGATACAGAAAATGGGGGTGAGGGGTGTTCCCAGAGCTCTATGACATCCGCAAGGCAGCCCAGGGAATGGCCCGGGAAGCAGCAGGGTCGGAGGGAGGGAGGAGGGGCAGGGAGAAGCAGGGACGTGGGACACGGAATGTACAATAAACGCACAGGTGAAGTCTACCTAAGGCTTTATTGTGTGACTATAGACAGCGGGTATGGGCTGTGGGATTGCCGCGGGCAAGGTCTGAGGACAGGTGGGGTCAGCTGAGGGGGCCCCAGAATGCTCAGGCCCCACCAGGGCTACGCGGATCCGCTTGGCATAGTGGTACTCCCTCGGATTTTCCGTGTTCACGTACAGGGGCACGGGTCCAAGCGGGCACTGGGGCACGGGGAACTCCATGGCGGCTCCATCCGTCTCACATATGTTGTGCAAGACACAGCAGGCACCAATCACGAGGGCTGAGGTTTCCACAGTGTAGTCCAGCCGACCAGCCAGGCACCTCCAGCGTTGCTTGAGGCCACCAAAGGCTCTCTCGACCACGGTCCTGCAGGCGCATAGCCAGGAGTTGTACAGCGCCTCTACAGGGTTCCTGGTGACCGGGTATGCCTTCATGAGCCATCGGAAGAGGGGATAGGCTGGGTCCCACAGGATGCAGGGGGGCATCAGCACCCCCTCGATCCTGGTCATCCCCATGTCCGCGAAGTCCCCCCGGTACATCCGGGCATAGAGGGGTGAGATGGTCAGGATTGTGGCTGTGGCTGGAGTGACCAGTGAAGATGTTCGTGAGCTGGCCCCGGTGGTCCACAACCGCCTGGAGCTGCAGGGAATGGAACCCATGTCGGCTGATATATTCCCCGGCCTCTCTGTTGGAGGGGTGGAGGATCTCTATGTGGGTGCCATCCACAGTGCCCAGGTAGTTGGGGAATCCACCAGCCTCGAAGCCGGCTCATGGCCTCCTGGTCCACGAGCTGGATCATGCGGTCCAGGAGCATGCCCTTGCAGAAGTCAGAGGATGCCCGTGACTCTGCTCACTCCCACACTGAAGTGCTGCGCCACGGACCAGCAGGAATCGGGTGTTGCCAGTGCCTAAACAGCTATGGCCACGTGCTGCTCCACGGGTATGGGGGCCCGCATGGGGGTGCGGCACCACTCCAGCCAGGGCGCCAACAGCTCTGCAAGGCGCAGGAGGCACTGCCTGTCCATGAGGAAGTGTGCCCACCACACGACATCATCCCACCGAGCCAGGGCCCCAGCCCACCACTCCTGTGCCCGCTCCGTGACCTAGATCCACCGTTCTATTGGCATGGCGAGCACAGAAGCACGTCCATAGCTTCCAGGCACCCGTGGTGTCACCCAACTGCCTCGCAGAGTGCTGCTGCCTGCCCTCTGGCAAGGCGCAGGGGCCCATTGGTATGCCCGGGACACCCGCTGGGCCCTAAGCACTCCTGGCCAGGCACCCCCGGATGTGGGAGCCCAGGTAGAGCAGGTCGGTGGTGAGGCTCATATGGTCAGTGTGCACCCGGAACCACTCTGCACAGAGGGCCAGGTGCATCCCCCATGAGGCCCTCAGTCCCGTGTCCATGGTGGAGTGCGTCCATGGTGCAGTCCGACGCGCGGCTCTCATACACACGTCCCGGGACCGCCCCTGCTCTGTGCCCTTCCCTTGCACCTGTGGGGAGGGCCCGCCACTGGCTGGCCTGCGGTTGGTGGGTGGGTACTAGGGCACCCCCACCCCCTGGGTGCCCCTGCGCTCCCGCCATGGGGGCTCGTGCCTCGGGCCCGCATGCACGCATCCAGTTGTTCTGCAGCTGCTTGCCTGTTTTCATCACCTCCCTGCTATCAGTGCCTGCTGTACAGCCTGAGCACTTGGTTCATGCAGCTGTGCTGGGTCCGCACCCCACGCTTCACTCGCTAGCCATTCCATATTGTGGCCTGCGACCTTATTGCGTGTCCTTGGAGCTCCCCTGCTTCCCTTCCCAGCCCACATGGGAACAGGGGGCCCCTCGCTGTTTAGGCCCTCTGCCTGCTGGACCATGGCTGGCTGTGCTGCCCCAGGGCTCCCATGCCCCAGATTGCCTCTGGACCTTCCGCGAGACTATGGCCCTCTGTGACCTGTGGCATTCCCTGGCCATGCAAATTCTCCTGTGGTGCCCTGACACCCCCCCCGGTGCCTATGTGAGTCTGAGCTCTGGCCGTCGCTACTTTGGCTATGAGGCGAGCGCACGCAAGTGCAGGCTCCAAGCGGAGGCGTTGGCCTCCGTCCCTTTCCCGATGGGCGGGTTCCAGAGATGTGCTCACATGTGGTGTGGTCTGCAGCGGAGACTGTGTCCGCCCTCTCAGTATGTAGCCTGGCCGGGTTCACGTCCTGTCTGGAGGAGGGGGGCCCTGCCCTGGCTGTGTCCTTCTTTGGCTGCATCCATGGGGTGTGTGGCTACCAGCGGTCGCTTGCGGTGGCTTATCAGCGCCTTGGGCACCTGGCATGGTCTCCTGCTGCTGACTATGCCTTGGCGGAGCCCACTGGACCAGAGCTGACAGTGCTGGCAGGTGTATGGTTCTGAGCTGATGTTCAGGTGGGGCTCACTATGGCAGATTCGTTTGAGGCCTACTACCTCATTGCCCACCACATGGTGGGGCTGGGCTACAGCTGGGGCATGCTTCAGTAGCCCCACTAAGTGCATCTGGTGGGGCTGCCCATCCCGGGCCCCTTCATAACCCCGTGCAGCTGGCTGTGAGGCCCCGTTTCTTAGGTGCCATAGATGACAGCCCCACTGTGTGCTTCCGGCACCCTCCTGCTGGCTCCGGCCACTGTCTGCTCACTCCTTGCCGTTCTGGCCTCGCCGCTGCTCTGGAGAGTTCTCTTGCTCCTGTTCCGCTCGCCTGTGTTGCTGTGGCCCCTCCATGGGCACCCCCTGGCCTTTGCTGCCTGTTGGGTTCCCCTCCATGCCCAGCCCCCCCTTTGGCTTTTTTCTGCTGCCTGACCCCGCTACCGGCCCTCCTAGTGGTGTTGTCATCCTGTGGCCGACCGACCGCTCACCTGTGTCTGTGACCTCCCCCCCACCCCATGCCCTCTGTGTGCCTCGTTGACTGTGCGGAACTTGGGGCCCCTGGACAGCACCTCCTGCCTTCCTCCTGGGGGGGCGCTGCATGTGCTGCTTGCCGACTCCTGCTCGCCTCCGTCCCCAGCCATGCCTTTGAATCAGCGCGAGGGGTCCCTGTCACCTGGACCTGCCTCAGACTGCTCCGGTACCTTCCCCGGCTTGGTTGCCCTCCACTTGTGCCTGTGCTCCGTCCCTGTGGGAGCCCCTATGACTTGGGGTGTCTGTGTTGCTGTTGGGTGTCCTGTGCTGTCAGTGGGGTTCTGGGTGCCTGTCAGTGATCCCTGGTGTGTTCCCGGCCTGGTCCCCTCCGCTTCCTTGGCCTGGGGCATGCCCTCCTCCCCGGCCATGCTGCTGTGTGTGTTGGCCTTTCCTGTGTGCTCCCCGCCCACCGTTCCTTTCCCGTTCGGGTGTGTTAGCGCCCGCGTGTGTGTTTGTGTTTTGTGTTCTGCCTTGTCTGTGGCTTCCCTGTGCCTTTTGTGTGTGCAGGCTCAGTGGCTCTCCTCCCTTCATGTTTTCCTTGTGTGGGTGTTTCCTTTTGGCGCTTGTGGCTTTGTTTGCCCTCAGTCGGCCATGTCTGCCTCCCACCCTGCCCCGGTGTCTTCTGGGTGTTTTGACCACGGTCCGGAATCGGCGTCACGTCTGTTGTGCTGCCCTGCGCCGTGGTCCATCTGTTTCCTTGCTGTGGTCCCGCGCCTGTCACGTCTGTTTGGGGCTTTCCTGGACCACAGGAAGGGGTTAGCTGGCTCACCATGGTTGGGAATCCACTGTGGTGACCTGGGAGCGCGTAACGTCTGAAATTACCCAACGTCCCCAGTTCTGAAAACACTTGGGGTAATTTCAGATGTTACGAGATCTCAGTCAGTCACACCAAATCACACACAAACACCCAGCGTGGCCAGTGAGCCCTGAACATCTGTTCAGAGGCATCCAGATGTTCACCCCAGTCAATCACCGGTAGGGGCCAAAGCCAACCATGGTTCTGGAGCTTGGGAGGAGACCACCTCCAGAACCATGGTCAATGCAATTCCCACGGTAATTGGCCAAAAGTAATGTCAGAACGGCAACCGCCAGGCATGATCACACACAACAATCCCCAGCCATGGCGAATGCACGCAGCGTTGCTGCCAGGCAATGACCAACAAACAGAACAAGGAGGGATATTTAAGGGGCACACAGCACATGGGGAATGCGGACACCAAACAACAAACAGGAAGGGAGAAGAGAGGAGAGACACCGCAATGGAGCAAAGCAGCAGCAGCCACAGCAGCACCACCTGCAGAATCAATAGCAAGCTGCCCCATAGGGGAACACCAAATGGGACAGAGGCCCCCTGCAAACAGGTAAGGAGACCACAACAAGTGGGGGGACAGACGGGGTGTGGAAGGGACACAGACAGGCACGGAGGGAGGGAGGGTGGGAAGTGGGGGCTCGACCAGAAAGAGCACAGCACTCAACCCCCTATGTCCAACCAGCAGACCAGGAAAAGAGCCTGAGCCCCGGAACCCCCACAGGACCACCAGCAGGGAGGAGGAGGAGGAGGCGGTGGCACCAGAGCCGGAGGGGGCACCAGAAACGGAGGTACAAGAGAGAGGCACAGTGGGGATACAAGGAGACACAAGACTTTATAAAGATCTTGGGGTCCCTAGAAAACCAGATAGAGCTGGCAGTCAACAAGAGGAACAAGCACGTCTTTGATCAGATTGTCAGGGAAAGGAACAGGCAGAATACCAGATTGGCAACATAATGCAGGTCCAAGGCAAAGGAATTTAAAAAGTGGGTACAAGAACATAAAGGACAATAACGAGAAGTCCAGTCATACAGCAAGGACAGCGCCTTATTACGATGCCTTGGACCGCATCCTGCACATGAAGGGCTCCATCATGGCCCCCAGGCTGGTAGGGAGCGCTGTGGCACAGGGCCGGACAAGTGACCCCCACTCCAAGAAGAACAGCCTGGGACCTTGGGGAGCAGCAGGCCCCTGTCACGGGCAGGCACGGGCAGCCCAAGAGCGATGTCAGAGTCGGGGGTATCCGGCGACGACACCCTGGTCACCCTAAGCCAGTGGACATGAGGGGAGCACTCTCAGCAGAGCACCAGGGAGCAGCAGGGCACGGAGGACTCCGAGACAGACATAGACGGTAGGCACAGGGAGTGGAAAACACAGGGGCCAGCACGGACACAGCAATGGGAGAAGGTGGGGACAAACAGGCAGGGAACGGAACTAACCAAACACACACACACACACACATTACCACAGGTGAGACGGAGGTTAATGATGTGGTAACAGAGGGGGAACATGCACTGGGAGCGGTGGAACAGATGCAAAAAGGTAAGCAGAAGGGACAGGGCTCACAGGAGTCCGGGAGAGGAGAGGGACAAGGGGGAAGGGACACAAGCACCCCAAAGACACACCACCACGTCCGTTTCCACACAGGTCTACAGCCACACCAGCAGGAGGAACAGGCAGATGAGGAGGCGGAGGGGGAGCAGCAGCAGCGGGATCAGCAAGGTGAGCAGACAGGGGGGAGGCCAGCCCTACAGGTGAACAAAGGGGTCTGGCCCAAGAGGGAGTGGATGGGAATGCACACATGGAACCCAGCGCCCATAGGGGAATGGAAAGCACAGCTGCTGGAAAGGAAGCTGAGGATAAACACGAGGAAACAAGGGAGGGATCGCGGGACACAGCTACATGTAGGATGGGGAGGGGACCGGACTGCCCAAGGGAACAGGACAGCAGGGATGGGATTCCAGCCCCCACACCCTAGCACCGCCCTGGGGAGGTACAGGTGCAGCTAACGGGAGTTCCACCTAACATATCCAACCTATATCCCACAGAGCCGCAGCCCGTGCAGGCAGCCCAGCCACGACCAGAACCTGTTCCACTGGCCCAGAGGATGCGCGAGCACAGGGCACATGTATACCACACCGGAAGGACCTTGTTGAGGAGATCCTGTGAACGAGCACACAGCAGGGGGAGGCCATAATAGCATCCATTGACAGGATGGAGGCTGCCACCGACAGAGCCATACAGCAGGTGGAGGGAAAGGACAGGCACCTGTTAGCGGAGATGCGGAAGGAAAGGAAACAGGAGCAAAGGGACTACACCAGGCAAATGGAGGCATTCGAGAGAATTACCCAAACAATAGACCGCCTGGGAGCAGACCACTCCAGAAAGTTGGATAGGTCGCTTGAATTTAGCACCTCGCTGCTGCTACATGAAGGCACCATGAGCGCATACATCATGGCAGCTGCACTACTGGGCACCATACTGGCTATAGCCCCACACCCACCACCCATCCCACCTCCATTGCCCATCCCACAGCAGCTGTAGCAGCCAAGACCACAGGGGCCGCGGATTCGCTTACCCGTCCCACAGGGGTTGAGAAGGCAGCAGACGGCCAGGCAGGTGCAGCAGCACCAGCCAGCTCTGGGCCCGGTCCAACCCCCAACCCTTACCACACAGGACAGCCAGGAGCTCTGCTAGTCTCAGGAGGGTACACAGCTGCTCCTAGCTGTCTGGCATGCCCTGTCTGCATGTCTCTTCCTGGGTGTCTGTCCGTTCCTGCCCCATTGTTGTTGTTCCCTTGTGTGCCCCTGTATGCCTCCTCCTTCATTCCTTTTCCTTTCGGCTGTGTGTGTGCTCGCTAGCGTGTGTGTGGTTTGTGTTCTGCTCTGTCTGTGGCTTCCTTCACCCTGTTGTGTGTTTGCGGCTCTGCCGTTCTCCTCCCTTCCCATTTCCCTAGCGTGGGTGGTGCCTTGTGGTGCATTTGGCTTCCTTTGCCCTCAGTCGGCCATGTCTGTGTCCCAGCCCACCCCGGTGGCTTCTGGGGGTTCTTGCCAAGGTCCGGGATCGGTGTAACATCTGTTGCGCTGTCCTGGTTCGTGGCCTGGCTGTCTGTTTCCTTGCCGTGGTACCACTCCCGTCACATCTGTTTGGGGCCTGTCAGAACCACAGGTGGAGGTTAGGCGGCTTTCCAAGGTTGGGGATTCACTGTGATGACATGGGAGCACGTAACGTCTGAAATTACCCTTGGTCTCATTTATTTCAGTGGGATTATGCACACTTGTTTCTAGAACTGCTACTGATAAATTCACCATCCCTCACAAAATGTATGACTTCATTTCCAGATTAACTCAAAACAGCTATCTTTCAGCTGGATGGGTCATTTATTGCAATTAAATGTATCAAGCAGCATGAAAGGGCAACATTTTAATGGATACTTATGTCACCTTCTGGTGGATTTTTCAACTACTGAAGATTATAAAAGGTACTAGGTGAGTTTGTAAAATAAATCTGCTGCTGCATAAAAAGTTGTTCTTTTCTAAAAGGACATTTTTATAACTTACATTTTCTACCTTGTCATTTTTGGAAATACACTCTTTCATTATTCCCTTAATTTTTATTTTGAAATGTTGCTTGTGCTACAGTATGAGAAACAGCAGATTACAGTTTAATTTTAGCAGAGAGCCAGGTCCTATATAAACTTGATAACTGAATTGCGCTTATGCCAAATAATCTAAGAATTTTCATTTTGCAAGGCCTAGAAAATAGAACTATGATGTCTAAATCACAAGGGGTGGGTGGGAATTGCTGCTAAGAGTTTCAGTGCAAGGTAAGTATTCATTTTTAAGCAAATGGAAGTCTGAACAATGACTAACAGTACAGAAAGAAGGAATCATTAGCAATTTGCGGGGGGGATTTCATTGTTAAAAAGATAAGAACTGGGAAGACTTATGAGGTCTAATCTACTTATTTCTGGATATTTATGACTTTGCATAAATATTAGGAACCCAAACAACATACTTTTGCTTGCAAGGATCCATTCATTATTACTCAATGCTCATACACACTCTCCTTCCCTGTGATGCCTAGAAACCCAATTGACTATGGGCTTCCATATGAATGTACCATTTAATTAATATATATAATACTGTAAAGAAGAAAGAGAAAGATCCTGATCCAGTAGGGTGTTGGTATCCTCAGTTCTCACTAACTTCAATACTTTCCAGGACTGGGTGGAAAAATAACATATTTTAAACTACTTGGGCCCTACCTATTTACGGGGCCGCCTCACTCCCCGTGCCCTAGACCAGTCCCTGTGGTCATCCAGGAGCGCCCTTCTCAAGGTCCCCCAAGTATTTGGGGTGGGGTGGGGGGCTATCATGGAGAGGGCATTATCGGTGGCTGCTCCACAGCTGTGGAATTCCCTCCCGGTGGAGGCCCAGGTGGCCCTGGATCTTCCTTCATTTAGGTGCCAATGTAAGACTTGGCTGTTCCGCCAGACCTTTGGCGAGGGGGAGGGGTGAGGGTGTGTTGTTTAGGAGGATGGGGTGGGGTGTTGTTTATTTATATGTAAGATTTTAATTTTTACTTACTGTTTTATTTTGTTGTTTTTGTTGTCTTCATGGCCCTATGCAAATTTTATATATGTTTTTATTCTTGTAAGCCTTCCCGGGCTGCCTATGGCAGGAGGGGCGGGGTACTAAATTTGATAAATAAATAAATATAAATAAATGGTGATGGTTTCTTTTCAGAGCATCCAGATGCAAATTCTAGAGTAAATGTAATCCATCTGAAGTGTGGAATATGCTTCTTCCTTGTGCAAATCTATTACAGCCCAGCTGCTGAGCCTTGCTCTCTAGCTCAAGCTGTAGAGATTCCTATTGTTAGCCCTGTAGCTTCCTTGCTTCAGTTCCTGATGAGATGACCATTCCGTATGTAGGGTCTCATCTGGCTATAGAACCTCTGTGAGCTTTGGATACTCAGGACAAGCTTACTCTGGTGGACGTGTATAACCTACATGGGGTGTTGGTTATTTATTTAATAATATAACTATTTTGATGCTGTTCCACAAAGTATGTGTAATGGTAGAGCCCACGTATAAATTCTGACTCTTCAGCTCAGACTGTAGACATTAACGTCTTTGGTTCTGGAGGCCCCTGCTCCAGGTCTTATGTGACTTTGGTCATCTTGACCACTGCATTAAGCACAAAGAAATCTGCAGTTCAAGAGCCTCATGCAGCTTAGCTGTAAAGATACTGAAGCTCTCTCCTTTATCCTGTAGACGCATGCTTGCAGCTTTATAGGTATGTAGAATCCAGAGGCATTGTGGTAGTATTCTGCAACCTCCCCTTACATATGACAGATAAGAGAAGAACCTGTTGTGATGGTTACATTTTGTCCCCAATGCTTGTTGTGCCATTCTGAAAGTGCTAGTTGTTTGGCTGTGATGGTGGGAACGTATGTAGGCCTGTGTCCTTCGGTCCAGGTGGGTTCAATGCAGTTGCTGGTACTGTAACAGAACATGACTTGTTTCTAGACCAGTACTGGTACATCAACCCAAGAAAGCTTACAGCTGAGTAAATAAAACGGTTGTGTTGAAATGCCTGGAAATACAAATATTTTTTCCCCCAGAGGTTTTTCATTTTTGTGGGAGAGGATTCCTCCCACACCAGTCATTTTACTTTCTTGCTTACATCCTACACACACTGGTGGTAGCACAGCTACAAGTCCATGTAGGGGATCATAGTCCAGATCTATAGATACCTTGGGCATTCAGAAGGAAACATAGAGCTTCTCCATGAATGGGTCATTGCTGAAGAACTATCTCAAAGGTTTCCTTTTAAATGTCTGGTTACATATATTTATTTATTTGGATTTCTACCTGACCCTATTCCTGAAGGCCCAGGGCAGCTTACATAAAAACACTGCATAAAAGTAAGACCCATAAAACAATTTTAAAAACAACACCCACCCATAAAATGATAAAAGACACCCATCCACACAACTTCACCCCAAACCAAAAATCTACCCGTGCCTGTTGAAAGCCTGGCTGAATAAATACACCTTACACTGCCTTCAGAAGATACACAAGGTAGGGCTTAGACAAACCTCAAGTTTATGGCACCAAGTGTCCTAGAAGGCCTGTGAGATATTAATGCAGACAGCAACATTATTTATCATTTCTATAACACTGAAGTGCTTTACAATCTTTAACTAGTTCACCCTCACAACAACTTGCTAGTCCCATTTTACAGAGGAGGTTGAGAGACAGTTAACTTGCTTAAGGCCACCCAGTGAGTTCATGGCTAAGACAGGGTTTGAATTCTGGTCTCCCAGGCCAACACCATAGCCACAAGGCTACACAGGGTTGAGCTTTGTGTTGCTGCCTCTGTCAGTGAATGAAAGTTTAGAAGGAACTACCAGATTGTCTGCTATGACCCTTGTATGTGGAAGGTCACCATGTTCCACTCCGCCGCTTCCACCTCCCAACACTGATCCTAATTTAGGCAGGAGACCAAGGAAAAAAAGAAGCTGTTAAAAATGAAATCATACTGTGCTTCTGGCCAAGAGCAGAAGCGATCAAGGTGCACCAGTGCCAGAGGCCTTAATTTGATGAGGTCTACAGAGATAACTCAAACATGCAGGCCACCCTCCCTGCCGCAGGAAAAACCAACAAAATCCCAGTTGCCAGCAAATCTGATGGAGAAGAAAACTTTTTCCAAGACCCCTAGAAAGTTGTTCAGTAAGTCCCTGAGTGCATGGGCAAGACCCACAAGTCAGCCATCTAAGGTCCTTTTCAAACAGGCCGGCAGTGCGGTGGGGATGAGTGAAGGCCGTGGCGGGTGGGTGGCCTGTTATACAGATGCCCACCCACCTCCCCCCATCTCCACGCACGGAGCATCTACCATTAGCACCCATTGCTACGTTCATGGGCGATGGGTGGAGGTGGGTGGAGAGAGGGAGTGTGCATACTGCACCCCCACGCACCCACTGCGGCGATCGCACGGATGCCCCCCCCACCTGCATACATGGGCGAGGTGGGGGGGAGGGCGTCCATGCAAAAAAGGCCTAAGTCCTTCTGAGCCAACTTAACACCAGACTACTGCTGTCCTGAATCCCACCCTAGCTGCCGACGCACCAAAGGAGACAGGACACCATCACTGGGATTTCAATGGCCGCACTCTTTGTTTAACCAATTACAATCAGAAATCAGGTGGGGGTAATCGCCTAGTGTGATATGGGTCCAGTTCTTGAACTTTAACCACAAACAATAAAACCCCAGGGGTGGTTCCGATGTACCCTTGATTACCACCTCAACTGCACATAACGTCTCCCCCTCTCAGAGGCCCCTCCCACAGGTGAGGGGGACCAGATCCTCCCAAACCTGAGTAAGGATGAGGGCGCCTGCCGACAGAGAACCATACTTGTCGCTACCACCCTCGCTCGAAGCCCCTCTCAGGGAGGCTGCCCCGCCGCTTGCCGTACCCTGCTTTCCGACGAGTGGGCCTTCCCATCTCTTAAGGAGATGACTCTTACTTATGACCTATCTATCCTATTCTAACCTATAGTACTGGACCCCTGCCAGAGTGCGACAATGATTGAACCAGCACAACAACATCCCAAATTCTAGGGAGCAACCAATTAGCCAAATGCCCAGCACTGCAAGGAAGGCGAAAAACGAGAACCCGATTATTGGGCCAGATTAGGGTTCCCGCAAAAATTCCTTCCTGGCCCCGAATGGCGGCCGATAATAAACCACAGTGCAAGGGGTGTGTGTGTGTGTCGCTTCTCAAGCTCGGGTCGCAAGTGGGGCCGGAGTAGCACTTCCTCACCTAAATGCGGTTCCCGCCCCCTCGGCGCGACACATCTGCCTACGCTCATCCTATCCTAGCCGACGGGGTTGCCTGGCAACCCTGGCCAGGTGTTTGCAAACTGCCGTGGCCGCTTCTTTTCCTGCCTCAGGACCCTTTGCAACCCCGGGGCAGGGGAAAAAACCCAGCTGCCCTGCCCCCCTGCTATGCGGGCGCAGCAGGGGGCCTTCCGCTGTCCACCCCCTCCCTCCAGAAAGGGGGTGGGGGGAAGCGGAGGCAATTGTGGCCATTGAATTCCTCAGAGGAAGGAGTAAAAAATACCCAGAAAACTTTGTGAAGAAAAATCCTTCCTATCCTCTAGGCAGTTTACTCAAGCATCGGATTAGGAACACCTCATACAATACCACTCATGAATCGATCAAGCTCTGAGTGGGAAGGGGGAAAGGAAAGGTTTGAATTTCCTGGGTTGATGCATCTTCTTCCCAGCTGTGGGTGGGCAGCTCCCCTGCTGTTTCCTAACTACAAAAGGAAATGTTGGCAATATTTGTAAAATAGAGTCTGGGCTGCCTCTCCAAAGGACCCCGTACACCACAACACCTTTTCCTGGTGGGTGACTGTAGTTGGGGAAACTTGTAATAGGGGATGACATTTTGATGCAGATGAATATGCTGTCGTCTGTATCAAGATTGATTAGGTTTAGCTCATTCCCTTAACAAAGGTTGTTGACCTCAATCTACAGCAATCTGGCAGCCTTGATTCTAAATGGCTGGCATGTTGCAAGTATATTCTGTATAAACATATAGGATTAAAGTGAAGAGGCATTTCTAATATTAAAATAAAAATGAGATTCAAAATGCATTCAGAGGAAGAGAGCAATTCATTTTCGCTCATTCAATGTTTATGATGGCGCACACGCAATCGATGCAGGTTTGCCTAAAAATGTGACGCACTCTGGTTAGTTTAAACTACTCCATACAGTACAATCCCAGTCACTTCCTGATTAAAGCTCTAGTCAATTCAAATTGCCATTGACATAGCAGAATTATTTATAAATTAGTAAAATGTCTTATTTTTTGGAAGACAAGGTGGAGGTTTCATGTGCTAGCTAGTGTGACACTTCAAGACTTGTTCAAATAAGAAAGAAAGAAAGAAAGAAAGAAAGAAAAACTTTAGCTCAATAAGTTGGAAATTCATTTCTATGCAGAAGGCTATGTCCTCATTTATGTCCTATTTAAACCATGCTTTGAAGGCTTACAAGGGACTTAAGTAACATCTAGGCTTAGTATATCCCACTCTAAAAGATGAAGACTGAAGTGCTGAAGTGCAGTAGTTGATTTTGGCCACAATCCTCAAACCATTTTCTCTAGAGTAGCTTTTGTAGGTTTCAGTGGAGCTTCTCCAAAGTAAATGGTTTAAGAAGCACGGCCTTTATTATTACTACTTAGCATTTCTTTAATGCTTACAGTGTTCAAAGTGCTTTACAACCTTAATCTAGTTTCCCCTCATGATGACCCTGCAAAGTAGGTCATTATTATTTCCATTTTACAGCTGTAGACCTGAGGCTGAGAGATGGGCCCTTTTACACAAGATGCCGCCCCCTGCAATGCACACGTGGGTGCCTATGGGTGCATGTGTGGGAGACTCCCGTGTAAACACCACGGTAGGTGTGCGGGGGTGCTCCTACATGCCCCCCTATTCCCCTCATCTCCACCCATCCCCCACGCACAGAGCAACTGGCGAAAATGGCAGTTGCTCCGTGCGTGGGCGATAGGTGGAGTTGGGTGTGCACCTGTATAACTGACACCCACGTGCCGCCCCTGCACCACCACACACACCCATCCCCCCCCTGCACCTATTTGAAAAGGGCCATGGTGACTTGCCCAAGACCACCTGGTGAGCTCATGACTAAAATTGGATTTAAATCCTGGTCTCACAGTTTACCCACTAGGCTACACTGGCTCTATGGTGATAAGCTCCTACAGACTAAAGGGTGGAACTAAGCCTTTCACATGTGCACCATTAGTTGGAGGGGAAATCTGTTATTTTGATGTGGTTTGTTTATTTGGTTGTAAAGTCATAATGATTTAGCAAAGGCTATAATCCCTAAACGTATTGTGCTGTGGGCTCATTTGCACACACAACCCCCTTCCCCCTTGCAACACAGGGTATTTTCAGACGTTACGAGATCATAGTGAACCACGGTGAATACCCACCTGTGGTCACTGTGTCTCGAACGTCTGTTTGGCAGCCGCCAGATGCTGTCTCTTATACACATCTAGATGTGTATAAGAGACAGGAGCGTGGAGGGGGCGGGGCCGTGCGGCCGCACGTTACGCTGCGCAGCCCCGCCCCCTCCCAGATTCCCCGCCGGGATCCCCCTGCACGTCTGATATGGCGTGACGGGGTGACCCCGTCGGGGGATGGATTCGGTGTTTTCGGTACGGGGCCAAGCAGTCCCGTAATGTCTGAAAACACCCACACACACACGGATACTTTAAGCTACGTTAGACTTATCCCATAGCAATTCATTTGCACAGATGCTGGTTTCTCTGCATTTCGGTGACTCGCCGCTTGTAGCGTGCAGTAGAGAATGGGGTCAGCAAGGAGCACAGGAAATGCTAAACATTTCACACAACACTCAGAGCATGGGTTTGTGCCTCTCCCCACTCGAAATGTCTTGTGCAAATGACCCTGAGTAGCATGCTCAGCAGGCACAAAGAAGCTGGGAATCAGGCTTGTTGAGAAGCTTTTAGCTTCTCCATAAAACAATAGTCAAGTCGATGCCATCCCCCTCTGCCCCCAGCTGTGGATAGGGGGGCATGTAGGGACATGACTGAAGGACCACTATGCTTTGGCAATTCTCAGCCAGCAGACAGTTCCTCAGGGACCTTTGCTAGCTGGCATAACTAGAACACCTTCTAGGCCAGTTCAGTTCAGGTCAGGTCAGGAGACGAGCAGGGCAGGAAGGACATAAGAGAGCATAACCAGGTCATTGGTGACCCTTCCTTTTCTCCTGAGATTTGCTCAGTGCACATGAGTACTCTAAGTAACCCTGGAAGCGAGGACTTTCAAAATCAGAGCAGGAAACTGTCAAGGACAGATTTTAAAGAAATGCATTTATATTGTGTGCTTTTAATTAGCCAATGGAAGATGAGGATTAAGGTTCAAAACAGCATATACTGGTTGATTGTTAGGGCTAATACCATTAAAGAGCGATAGGGTTCCCACTATAAATGGAGGCTATTTAATGGCTAGTATTAGCAGCTGAGCTGTTCAGATGAAGCCATGGCTGAAGGGACTCTAGTTTAATAACTTTCTAATTGCAGCTGTATAAGCTGGGTCACTTAGCAGTAAACTGACAGGTTTACATTTCCTTATATATTAGGTACTGCTCTGTGTATTAGGCTTGCACTAGAATTGCAAATAGAAAATAATTAGCTTGCTTTTTAGCCTCCCCAAACAGCTTAAATTAATGGCAGCATGGATCAACACAATGCCTTCGTGTGAGCATTTTTAACCCCCATTGATTTTCTCAGTTCCAGGGCAGCATGACATTGGTTAGAAAACCCTGCTGATTGGATAGCTGTAAAGCTGATCAGTGAATGGAGTTCTAGGCAGTATTAGATTAGTTCCTTGGTATTCAAGAGCAGACATTATGCAAACCAAAAGATTCATATTCTCCAACGGCTGCAGACATTTGGTATTATTGCTTTGGGTGGGCAAATCCAGCAGGGGTCTCTGCATCTGGGGCAAACCCAGAGATTTGCTCCAAGGTTTGGGATCTTCCACATATGTTTTACCCAGGGATGCGATACGGTATGCAAAATTTTAGAGATGGATTATTCTTTGGGTGGATATTTGGGGGAATGAGAGGGGTTTAAAAAACAGGCTTGTAATGAGAAGCTAGCTTTAGACTAAGCTCTGCCACAACTCCAACACAGTACATTTTAAATGTGATTCATTTCTGTATGGTCCGTTACCATGACAGCCAGGTTCTTCAATTACTTCACAACTTAGTGTAGCGTATGGGGCACCTGGCTTTTCTGTTTTGTCCATTCACCAGAAATTTTTTAAAAACTTGTTTCTAATCTCAGGAGCATCTGGAGCTGTCCCCAGCATTGTCTTCAGGGAAAAATTAAAATGTGGCAATAAATGTGATTGTCAGAAGCCGTAAATGTGGTTAAGGTTTTCCCACTCACATCTAAGATAGCTGCTGCTGGCTAGCTTGTCCTTTTTGCTGAAACTAATGCATTATTCTGTACGCCTCAAAATCACCCCTGTGTGGGAGACCAGCATGAGGTCTGTGTACCATGCAAGTCTTGTGGCCGGTGAGAGAAATGACACGTGTGTGTAGCCTATGGCTGAAATGTATTGACAGGATACAATATACGGTTGCATATACAAGTTGGTGTTTTCTGTTATTAGGAAAATTATTGATCTGTGGCCTGAAAAGGCAAACTGTTAGGCCACTTTTAGACGTGCGCGGCACACACGTGACCTGAAATCACGCCGCGTGTAAAAATCCCGCAGGCGGGTTTAAACGCAACGTGTCTCACATTATAGCCGACTGTGCATTCTTTTAAAATTGCAAACTAAATACCTTGCTATTGAGGTATGAAGGAATTTAGTTCACGGCTTTAAAAGAATGCATGACCGACTATAACGCGCGAGACATTGCATCTAAACCCCGCCGGGTTTCATGCCGTGTGTGCACTGCACGTATCTAAAAGCAACCTAACAATTTGCCTTTTCAGGTCAAGGAGCGATACTTTTCCGCACATGTCTAAAAACGGCCTAAGCATTACGCAGTATTTGTAACTTTTTCAGTCCACCGAATAATAGTTTATCACTGTAAACAATAAACATGAATCCCAGCCGTCGCAGCAGCCCTGCCATTATATTAGAGTCTGTCAGCATTTTTACATTAGCAACCCCAATGTGCCGGTGTAATAGCCCAGCTGTTTCCGAGTGAAGACTTGGCATATAAATTGCCAACACACGTATTATTTTTAATGGTAAAGGGAAAAGCCATTTCTGAGTTATGCAACAAAAAATATCAATTTTCTTTTTAAGTTTTAGATGCACTTTCTTCCAAAATCTTATCAAATATAGCTTTCAGTACAAACAATTATAGGGCTGTAAATCTTTATGTGAACTTTTTATATTGTTTAAATTGTTTTGAAGGTGCTAGTACATTTTACACTGACCATGTGGCTTTTCATTGTGTACTGTCATAACATATTATTAGGCAATTGTAAACCAAAATTTTGGGGTGTTACAGCTTCAAGCTCAGCTGTATTCATTCACACTATAGATAGAAATTGTAATCTCCAGCTACATTCATTTTCTTCCAGTGGTAGCTGGAAGAAACTTAAATGCACAA
>QEPC01002394.1:752370-766088 GCA_003113815.1 Sphenodon punctatus | reverse complement strand
ATGATAATAAATTAAAGTTTAATAATGGAAAAATGTGAAAGTTTAGTTATTGATAAAAATGAATTAAAGTATGTATGGTAAGGAATTAAGTACATATATTACATGTATGTTGATGAGGATAAAATATTAAATATTGGTCAAATTCAGAAATAATTTCTGTTTTTTGGCTTTTATGTTTTGTTGCAATGTATGGAGTGGAAATTTTTTTGAATTGTAATTGTACTGAATTTGTGGGGGTTTTGTATTTTAAGAAAACTCTTGTGCATTTAAGGTTTTTTTAAACTGTTACGTTTTTTGTTTTGGTTTAATTCTAAACCAACATTTCAGATACTCGGTGACAAAAAGATACATTTTTTCAAAGCAACAGATGGGGTTGTTATTTTGGCCCAAATTGAGATAAGAATGGAATGGGTATTTAGCTCTTACTAGTGATTAATCCTTTAAATATTTGGGGGTGCTGGTGGTGTGAATTTGAAAAAAAAAAATAGCAAATGTGTTTTTTAGAGATGGTTGTAGTTTTTCTTATCAAAGAACAACATTTGTCCAAACTGAAAAATGTTGGGTTTTTTTTGCTCTATTAAGATTTTTGTAGATTTTTTTTCATGTATTTTACTGTGTTGGATTTTTTATTTTTTTCCCCCGTGTGGGTTTCCCTCCTCCTCCTTTTTATTTTTACAAGCAGTCTCCTGCCAATGATAATCCAAAAATTATGTGTGTAAAGTATGATAAACATAAATCAAATATTTTTTTTCTACTGCTGCACTCAGATAATAGCTTGACACAATCAAATTGATTTATAATTCATTTTGAACACTATAAAAAGAGGGTGATATTATATCTCAAGTAATAATGTTTGGAATAATAATACTTAAAGAGTCCAGAAGCCAATTAGAGCTACCATGATTAGGGAGATTTTTATCGGGAGATTAAGTCAAACTACATAATCAGAGTGGAAGATCAGATCCTCAAGTGATGTAGAGTGGCCTAGAATCTTCTTTCGAGTTTTGTAAAGAAGTCCATTCCCAAGAGATTACCAAGAAATAATACGCTCAGCCAGTGAAACACAAGTCATTACATCATCTGAAAAAGCTGTGTAATGAGGCATCTTGAGGGGAGGATGGTGTTACCGAGCAACGTCTGAGACCCGATTAATGCTTTTGTGTGTATGTTACGCACGCCACAGCCACCTTGGTCATTATGCACGGTAGTGGGTTGTCGGAGAGTAAAATCCAATATTCAGAGAATGTGGTGGAATTGTGAGGCCTTAATAATTACACCGGGGTCTGTCGTCTGCAAAAAAAATTAATATTAATCAAAGTTTAGCAAACACAGGCTAAATCATAAAGAACAAATGCCAGTAAATAGATCTATCTGGCTTTTCTTGTTGATATTGACTCTATTCTACTTATGTGCCACGTTCATTCTGTCCTTCCTGTTCTAACGGCTGCAGTGCCTACTTCTACTTGTAGCACTGTATGCAAACTCATTAGCTGGAATAAATTATGGATATATCAGGGGCTTAGTTCTCATGTGCAAGCAGGGCCAAGGAGCTTGGGGAACCATGCCCACCACTTGCATATATAGCGTCAGAAGATGCCCCCAGCTGGGACAGTGGGGGTAGCAGCGGGCGGGCAAAGGCATTCCATCTTCTGCACCAAAACTGATTCCAACCTGGCTACTAGGGATGTGCAAACGTGGTTCGGAAGTTCGGACTGAACTCGAATACTTCGGTTGACCAAACAGAACTTTTGAACCGAACTCGAATTCGATCGAACTGTTCGGTCGAATTTGAACCAGTTCGGAAGGCCAAAAAACCCACCGGTTTTGAATGTACAAAGTTGGTTCGGAATTCAACCAAACTCGAATAGTTCAGTCGACCGAACCGAACTTTCGAACCGAACTTGATTTTCAAACCGAACCGAATTTTCTAACTCGGTTTTGTTCGCACATCCCTACTGGCTACACCCCTGGAATATATAAGATATATGAATGGGCATCCAGATTAAATTATGGATTCAGATCCCTTACCAATTTGGATCTGTAATTTACATATTAAATTGCGTATTTGGATTTATGGATTCAGATTTTTCCCGTTGAAGTCAATTGGGAGACTGATCCATAGTCCAAGTCCTACCTCCATTGCCCCACCCTACCCCGGGGCCTTGGCATGTACTTACTGGCCTCAGAGGGCTTGATTGAAGCTCCGCTGGCCCGCTGTTGCTTGGGGGAGGGCCTCCTGGCAGGCTCCCTTGCCATGGCACAGTGCCAAGCTCCCTGCTCTGCAGCACACATGTGCAAAATGTCTGCCAGAGCCATTTTGCGCATGCTCAAAATACTCGCCACCTCTAACCAAAATGGTGGTGGTCAAAATGACATCACCACGTTTGTTAAAGATAGCAGCCATTTTGCACATGCTCTGCCAGGGCTGTTTCATGCATGCGCAAAATGTCTACCACCCAGAACCAAAATGGTGGCAGTGTCATTTTGGCCACCACGCTTTTGGTTAAGGGCAGCGGCAATTTTGTGTGTGCACAAAACTGCCTCGGCGGCCAGTTCAGATTAATCTGAAATGGCCCTTTCTGGATTAATCCATATTTGTAATGCCCATCCCTTATTAAGCTGTTGTATGAAAGTTGACCATGATTGGCCTGTTTCTGCTTCCTTTGAACTCCATTTCCAAAATCTCACTAACTTAAATTGTACAGGATCGAGCTTAATATGTTTTTTTTTTACTGCAAAAGGACATAAGCATGTGTAAACATCATCAGCGTGCTAAATCTCATCAAATGAGAGGCTATAATATCTAAAACATGAGCAGGGATCTCCTTTTTCAGCAGTTTAGTTGTTGTCCTAGAGCAGGGACAGAGAACTTTTTCCTACCTGCACTTAGTACAAGCTCCATGGGCTACATAGAAGTCGGGAGCAGGAGTGCTCAGTATGGGTAGAAACAAGGAGTGAGCCAGATCATGGATCTAGGCTGTGGATCCATCCTCTATCCTTGAGTTCATGCCTTCATCTTGTCTCCCTTCTTCCTAAACTCAGTCTTTCAGTGCTTGAAGATGGCTACTGGATCCATGAGCCAGATTCAAGAATTGGAAAACCTGCCACATGCCAAATTTGGTCCACGGACTATAGATTCCCTGCCTTAGGGGCATAGCTATAATAGGTGCAGCCATATCTGGGACCACGTATCTGGGGGCCCGCCTGCATGTAAAATGCATACACACACTGGAGTGGATTGCCTCAGCAAGGAGCCCATTCCATCTTCTGCACCATTCCCACTTGACTACACCCCTGCTGGGCCTGTCTTGTCCTAGACTTATACACATTTGAAATTCATAAAGGCAGAAAAAAGGCAGCGTTCCAAAGCTAAATTGTCCTAAAACTAATAATAATGGTAAAAACTAGGGATGTGCGAACGCGGTTCAGAAGTTTGGACCGAACTCAAATAGTTCGGTCTACTGAACCGAACTTTCGAACTGAACTCGAATTTGACCGAACTGTTCTGTTGAATCCGAACCAGTTCGGAAGGCCAAAAACCCCAGAAAAACCCGTTTTGAATGTTTAAACTCGGTTCGGAAGTTCGGAATTCGACCAAATTTTCTAACCAAACTTTATTTTCGAACCGAACCGAATTTCCGAACTCGGTTCTGTTCGCACATCCCTAGTAAAAACTAGAAGTCAAGTAGCTAAATTTATCTCCAGATGCCATTTTGGAGATGTAATGCATTGTAGGCATCCTTTGGTTATATATTTTGGCATGTCTTGGAGTTAATCCTTTTTGGAAGAAAATAATGATTAGAGATAATATGACTTTAGATATAGCTATCATACCACCAGCAAATATGTGCATTCTGTGGTATGCAGCTAATGAGCTTAAACTGAATTAATTCCAAATTGCTTTTCTTCAGTGGGCTAATTAGTTGCACGCAGAATAGTTTTACTTAGTTGGAAAAATCAAACCTCTCCAAAAACTGAAGTTTGGTATAATGATAAGATACATCTGGATTCTATAGAGAGAATCACATTTAATGGATGTAACAACTCAGACAAATTTATTTATTTATTTATTTTTTATATTTTTACCCTGCCCCTTTCACCTAGGTGACTTGGAGCAGCTTACAATTTTTTTTAAAAAAACATTAAAACAGTTACAATAACATAAATAAATCATATTACAATTTTATAAGATTTATAAAACCCCAGCTAATGCATAAAAGAAAAAAAACACGAAGAACATTCCCACCCCCCAAACCCATCTAACCCATGCCACCCTCCCCTGCCAAATGCCTGATGGAAGAACCAGGTCTTACAGTTCCGTCAGAAGACGAGATTAGGGCTGAGGCAAACTGCCACCGGGAGGGAATTCCAGAGCAACGGCACAACTGCCAAGAATGCCCTCCTGTCCATCCAAACCTGCTGATAACGGAGGATGTCCAGGAGGGCACCCCTGGACGACCACAGGGACCACTCAGGGGCCCAGAGGGTGAGTCGATCACTCAAATAAGCAGTGCCCAAGCCGTGAAGGGCTTTATAGGTCAAAACCAGCACCTTGAATTGGGCCCGGAAGACAACAGGCAGCCAGTGCAGTGCCCGGAGCACAGATGTTATGTGTTCCCTGTGGCCAATCCCAGTTAGGAGACGGGTTGCTGCATTCTGCACTAGCTGCAGCTTCTGAACCATCGCCAAGGGCAGCCCCACATAGAGCGCATTGCAATAGTCTAGCCTTGAGGTGAGCAGCACATAGACAATAGTGGCAAGATTGGAGTCCAAGACATATGGGCAGAGCCTCTGTCTGGTCAGGAATTTGGGGAATATACTGGAAACTAATGTAAACTAAGAGCAAATAATAATTAGCTGACGTATGTTATACCTAGGATCATAGAACGACAGAGTTGGAACGGACATTTTTATTTCTACATTGAGGGACATCTAGTCCAACCCACTGCTTGAATGCAGGATAACTACAACATCCCCAACAGATGGAGCTCTAGCCTTTTCCTGAAAACCTCTAGTGACAAACAGCCTACAACCTCCCTATGGCAACTTGTTCCATTACCAGACAACTCTTATTGTTCCCACTCCAGTTTGTCAATGTCTTTCTTGAAATGAGGTACCCAAAACTGGACACTTTGGGACACTGGCCAAACCTTTGTACACTCAATTCTCCCCTCTCCTTTTTTTTTTTTTAAATATAACCTATATATTTTTATTATATCAGAGAGTAATGCTGAGGAAGTAGTGGCTAAATATGTTCTTTTCCCCTTTTCTTTTTCTTCTACTTGTACTTGTAATTAGTATATACCAGAGGGAAATCTTTCTGTCCCAAGCGGCCACTCTGAAAATCAGTACAAGCTCTGAGGACCACATAGACATTGGACGTGGGGTGCTTTAGAGGTCCATGCACTCAAGAAAAGAAGTTGTCCTAGATCATGGATTTGTGCCATGGATCCTCCTCTATCCTTGTCTGCATGCCCTCATCTCTGCCCCTGTTCCTCTTACCATGAGCTCAGTTTTTCCGTAGTTGGAGGTAGGAACTGGATCCAAGGGCAAGATCCAGGAACTGGAAAGGGACCACATAAAAACTAGCAACAAGCTGCATTTGCCCCCCCAAGCCCAAGGTTCTCCAACCTTGGTATATATGTTTGTTATAAATTAAAATGAATAAAATGTTAATTTAAAAAATAAAAATTAGAAGTCTAACACTATACAAGGAATGTATTTGACTCAACCAAAGGAGTTACAAATATGATTATATATGGCAAAATGTTTTAATTGCTCTTATGGCAAAGTCCTATAGAATTAAAGAAGGGAGAAAATTATAGGTTATACTAAAATGCAAAGAAAAATATAATCTATCAGAGATATGATTCATCTGATTGTTTTAAGCCAGTCTATTAGGGTTGCCACCTTAGGTATATTTTTCCAGGCCACTTATGAAGAGTACATGTTGCAGAGCCTGCTTTAGTACCATAGGTGCCAGTGCAGGCCCTGCAACATGTATTTTTCATAAATGGTCTGGAAAAATATACCTACGTTGGCAACCCTACAGTCTATAGAATGGATACAGGCTCTATTCAATAAAATAGGATGGATAAAAAAATATAATTGAAGGTTACCCACCTCTATTTAGTTATAAATACTGTAGAAACCCTAACAAATAAATTCTATAAAGACTTTCCCACAGGAAATACTGAATGGACCAGAAGTAGAAGGATGAATTGTCCCCATTAATTTTTAGTACAACTGAAAATAAATGAAACTTAAAAGTGGGGTTGGAATGGGGAGGGGAAATAGGGTTGTTATTAAAGATGAATGGCCTTTCTTCACTTTCCTGTATTTACTGGGTTATTGCTATTGGGATCAAGATCGTCAAATAAACACATACAGGCCCTTTTCAAACAGACCGCCCCCCTCATGTGCATGTGCCGGGGAGGTGTCCATTTGAATGCCGTGTCAGCTGTGCGGGGCATGGGTGGGTGTCCGTGTGAATGCCGTAGCCGGTGGGTGAGGGTGAGCGAGTGCTCCACCTCCACCCATCATCCACGCATGGAGCAACGGGTGCCAATGCCAGATGCTCTGTGTGTGGAGATGGGTGGGGGTCTGTGGGAACACACCACCATGCACCTCCCACCCATTGCTCCACGCACCCATGCCCATTTGAAAAGGACCAAAGTTACAAAACAAACTGAATTTATTACTAGAACAACACATCATGGTTTCTATTCTTGGCAGTATTACAGCTACACACACGCTATCATACAATAGTTCCCAGATAAAGATATCTTATGCGTCTGAGGCTGGCCAGATCCTGGAGTATGCAGGCTGATTCAGGGAAAGTCATGAAAGGGCCCTTGTTTCCTGGGGATGAGAGATTCAGTCCAGGGGCGGCTGGTGGATTTTGAGGTTGGAGGGGCAGTAAGGCCGGCGAGCCTAGGGGCAGAGCCAGGGCAACGGTAGGCCAGTGGCATGGCATAACCCAGCAGCAAGGTGTTCCCAGGGTTAACACTGGATGGACATTACATTACTTAATGGCTGGGAATGCTGCTGTGTGAAGCACTGCCACCAGGGGATAGAGAACCCTCTTACTGGCAGAGCATTTAGCAGGTGAGGATAGAGGTTGGGTGGGTTTTTATTAATTATTATTATTATTATAAACATTTATATAGCACCAGTCATGTGCTTGGTGCTGTACAGAAACATACAATAGACGCTGTCCCTGCCTGTGGCTTACAATCTAAAAGACAAGGAAGGGGAGACAGGGAGAGGGGACACTGGGAGAGACAGGTTTTGGGGGTATGGGTAGGGGGGTTTAGGGGATTTTATTGTATTATTTTGTATTTTTACTATTTTTCTCTTTGTACTTTTGTTGTCGTGATGGGGGAGTCCTCCTGGGGCCAGGAGGGGCATTGCCCCTGATTTCCTAGGGGGCGCATCGCCGCTCATTCAGTCCCTTGGAGTGAGGATGGAGCTGAGACAGTAAACTGACCAATATCGGTTACATCTCTGCACACCTCCATGTTGGTTGGTTGAGGTTTTTATACAGTTCTTGAGGTGTTGTTAAGCAATAGCAAGATGTCAAGTTATGATGACATTAGACAGTCCTTTGCACAACAAAAGTGTCATTTGGAAGGGTGGGCTGTGAGTACATCAGAATCTTTATCTTTGACCGATTGTTCTTTCCTGACCCTGAGATTGGCCTTTATCAAGAACAAAATGTCCATGAGCGTCAGGATGCTTATCAAAGTTCTTTGGTAGTCTACAGTTCTCGAGTCAGAGGTGCAAATTGGCCCAGCTGGTTTCAGGATGGTGTGTCTGGTAAGTCAGAATGTTTGTCAACTGGGTGTTTCCTAAGCATATGTGGATGTGTCAGGAACAGATCTGGTGTCTGGATAGGCTAGGGCTTTAGTCCTTTGATAGGCCCTTTTCACACAAGACGCTCTCCACCCACCGCCCACCCACTATACATGTTACAGGGCCGCAGTGTTCCCCTATGAGTGCCCTGTAACATGTATAGTGGGTGGAAAGTGTCTTGTGTGAAAAGGGCCTTAGTATACTGCTGGAGCACATACCTGAGCCATTCCACACTTTGAGTCTCTTTACATTCTCTGACCTTTTCAGTTTCTGGGCCTTTATCTCCTTACCCTAAGTGGGCTCATGCACAACTTGACTAATGTGGGGCCTGTTGCCACAGGGTTAGTTCTTCAAAAATATAAAACTGAAACATGGTAAAAAACTGGGCTCTGTTCTTGCTTTGGCTATTTCTAAAGTGAACACTAAAATAATGAAATTCCTGAAATACTAAAGCTGGTCTTGTTACTGGACATTGGTCAGCATTTTACATATCCTGCTCTGTGCCCAGTATACAAAGGATCTGTGTGTTTGTTGCAACCACCTTACAGAGTGTGACTCTTTAGCACAAGGGGTTAATTTGTTTCGTTCTCATTAGAAACTGTGAGAGTCTCACAGCACCCTACGCTTTCCCAGTTGAAGTCAATGAGAGCAGAATATGGCCAATAAAAAAGATTATGATCCCAAGAGTGGGAGATGGGAGTCATGATCCAAGATGATATTTGATGTACTTTGCATGTCATTGTTAATATCTGGGGTCACCAGATTAGATTAAAGTGAGATCATGCAGACAAATTTGGAAGCCATTGCAGCTAAGAGTGCTTGTTAGCAGTAAGGTTAGTCTTGCTCCCATTGAACCCATTAGCAAAGCGCCCAGCAACCTTAGTAATGTAGTACTAGGCCATAAATTACCTAGGTGGAATTTCCTACCTGGAAATTCAAGACTAACGTGTTCAGAAGTGGGGGTAAATTTTGTATTTCTGGTTTCTATTCTGATCTTAGTGCCAGTTATTATGGATTTTGTGTACTGTGTCTCAAGATTTTGGGAGCTTTTTAAGGGGAAAACTCTGGTAGTTGCTAAATTTGGTTAGGAAGGAAGCAAGAAGGGGTGTGTGTGTGCCGTTATCTGATCTGTTGCTGCAAGTGGAACAAACAGAGAACATGTAGACTGCAATAAAAAAAAACCTTTCACACAGCAATAAACCTCTTTTAAAGTTTCAAACATTTCATAGTTTAGTTTTTAATGCCTTCAGTGTCATTAGGGGCTTCAGAGTAGGGGGGAAGGGGAATCTGAGAGTCTGTTTCTGAGCCAGGAATGGAGCTTTTGTGGGTCAGAGCAGACCTAGCCACCTCACCCCAAAGTTTAACCCAACGTTTTGCCAATGTTTCCCATGTAGGGAAGCCAGAAAAGTAAGGGAATGGGTTGCCAGCAGCATATAGAGAGGCCAGAAAGTAGCACATGGAGGCCGGCGAATAGCAGGCATGGGATGGGAGAGTTGGCATGTGGATCCTGGAAGTGACACATCCATGTGGTGGGGACCCAGAAAAACAGCATGGTAGACCTCAGTAGACACAGGGACCAAAATGGGAGGTTGGGAGGAGCTGAAGGAAGTGGTCTATGTCACAAGGAATTGGTACCGCTACACAGGGAGACCCAGAACCCGGGAAGCGCTGTGGGGAGCAGAAGCGGTGAACACCACAGAAAAACAGCACCAGGAGGAGGAACCCAGAACCTGGTTCCAAGGAAGCAGTGAAGGGGAGCATGGCTGTGGAGCTGGCAATAAGCTCTGTCTCACATTAGCTGCCAAGCAGGTCGTTTAAATAGTCCCACCTGTCACTGGGGCCACCCTGAATACTCAGGTCCCATCACTGTAGCCCCACCTGTCTGAATGCCACCAGCTGGAGGGGAGTGGATGGGTGAAATATTCTCCACATAGGATAAAAAAAACATGATGGCGTCACACCACCATCATGACCTACCCTGTGGCGGAAAATCCCAAACAACACAGTCTGGGGCAGGTTGAGAGCACAATAAATGGGCAGGCGGCCCTGCCCACACCATGCTCCCAGCACCGTGCCCTCCACCATGACGGGCAGTCATGGTGGCGAATGAGCACCCCGCCCTCCACCATGGCAGCCCCAAAGCCGTAGCTGCATAAATGTGCTTGCCCACTTTAGCCTGGTTAGGTGGGCCCTAGTCCAGGCTGTGACCTCCAGACAGCCTCTGAGGTCACAGGCTAGCCCCAACACCTCTAGGGGCAATCCCAGGCCAATATCTGGCAGCATGTGGATACACTTGCCCCATGTCAAAGCGGGCCCAAAGCACGTCTGTTTTTACCCATAGTGTTCACACATGACAGCTACTATGTAGTAGCTACCCCTACTACCATATAGCATGGTTTGGTTAGCTAGTACACAGTGCAACTCTCTCTCCCTGTCTTATGTCACATCTGAATGATCCAGTGATACTCTGCAGTAACCTGACAGCAAGCGCCTGTTACACAATAGAGTCCTCCTAAGTCAAATGTTGTGGGACTTCTACAAAAGTTCGACTTACCAGAAATTCATCTTATGCAGAAGTTAAATAAATGAAACAGTGTAAGTTTCACTCAGGCACTACTTCACCCTCCCAGATAAACTATTAGTGCTTCTGACAAGATCAATGATTTTGGGGGAATGTGTTGTTGAAATACTGTAGTATCAGCCCTCCAAACATCCAGTGCAATACAGCAGTACTGTGTTCCTGCCACTCACCTGAGCATGAGGGCTTGCAGTGTAGGCTGGGGTGGAAGCATTGCTGCATTGCACTGCAAGGCTGGGGGAGTTCATGCTACAATATTTTAATTGCATGCTGCCAAGAAATTATTAATATACTCAAAGGGGCTGATATTTTTAACTGAGTGGGTATACACCTGAAAACTGCTTTATCGGAGTATAGAATTCAACTTTTCAAGTACATGAAGAAATATATTTTAGACTTGAAGCTGGCGAAAACATATTTTTAACTTAACCCATATTTTGAGTTATTCAAGTTTGAGTTAAGTGGATCCCACTGTAGGACAAGCCTCACATCTGAACAAGCCTCGAGGCAACATGCTGTGTCTCTGCAGCGGCAGTAAAGGAGTTAAGAAAGATTTGGCTCACAGAGCTGCTGGAGGGTTTTCTTTTCTCTCTCTCTTCACTTTCATTAACCTGGGATGGCCAGCAGGTGAAAGCAATTTATGCAAATCCTTCTCTCAGTAGTATAAGACATTTTACCTTTTGACAATAGGCAACCAAGCAGAGGACACAGCCGCAGACAAGCAAGTTTTGAAGACCCAATTTAAAATCTGAGCTACCCCTGTCCATCCCCTCCCCCCCCCAAAAAAACAACCCCAAACCCCCACACTTTTCTGAGGATAAGATAAGAGTGTAATCCCTTCGTTCGGTGCAAATGTTTTAAGACTTCGTGTTTCTAAAATCCAATTTGAATTAGCCTTGAACTTTAAAGCTGTTTTGTCTACTGAACCAGAAGACACCATGTGATGCACATAATAGAAAGTATTGTAAAGTCTCCCTTTGTCTCCTCCCATTCTGACACTGGACTGTAGTATATGCCAAGAAAATCATCCAAAGGCAAAATGTCATAACTTCAGAGAGCTAACAATGCCAGTCTCTTTGCAGCAAAGAGTTTCTAAGCCTCATTCCCCTTAGACTTCGCTCATCTAATAATTTAATATCAACCCTTGCTGTCAAATACACTTAGGCTGAATTTGGAATTTCCTGTGAAATTAGTTTGATAGCATCTCACACAAAATGTTTACTATCTGTTGCAAAAAAAACCCTTACATATGCCTTCAAATTCACTTCCTGATCTTATGTACTGCTAAGAGGCACAACAGCAGTTAATACTATGGTAACAACCAGCATTTGTTTTGAACAGAGTATTGTGTTTTCTAAAATGGGACGACATAGTGATTGCTTCTTCAAAGTCCTATCCTCTCACCAACTAGCTAACACCATCATTTCATCTTTTTCTCCTCCAAAAATTAATCTCAGTCTCTTTTAGTGATCTTACAACACATCTTTTGCTCTTTTTAGAGGTTCAGAATCTTTCTTTCCTATGCCATAGAATAAGATATGTAGCCACTATATTTCAGATCACACCTCCAAGCAAAAGGGTAGAATGATGTGCCTTGTTTAACTCATCATTTAATCAATGTGGGTATACAAATGTTAACATAAGTAAGTACTGGCTACTAAAATGGGTCTAATAACTATTACAGCTTTGGTAGGTATTTGTGCTTGATCCAGCAGTCATCCAAGTTATTGGAACTTTTCAGGGCACATTGGATCAGGCCAGCTACATGTGTTATAACATTTAGACCATGAAAGCTGCAGGGTTCCCTCACGGTATTGAGGCTGGTGAAGTAAGTACTTATAAAGATACCTGCCAACTGTTTCCCGTTGGGGTAGGTGATTTCTATACTACTTTTGCTAGCTGCATAAAACTACAAAGCCGGCCTTAAATCTGGCAGTTTATTCAGTGCATCATGGAAAATGAATGACTGACAACGCTTTATTTACCATCTGCCAAATCATTATATTAATTTTTTTTTCCAACTGCTTAAATACCCGTTTTCCACATTCAGCTTCTAATGGTTAGAGGGGGAAAGGACAAAAAGGTACTAGCGGATTCTAATAACAACAGTAGACACAGAGAAACTATTTTAGCTTTAAAACTAGATGTCACTGTCTCCCTAAAGTTAATCTTTCAGCTGCATTTGTGAAATTGACGTATTATCGTACTGCTGTTGTGCCACTTTTTAAGCTACGGAATCATTCCCTCAAAGGCTTCCATCACGTGGTTGCCCCCCCAATGAATGGCTGCTGTGTGCCGCCAACAGAAATCTGGTTGTAATGAGCACTTCTCTGATACAAGGAGCCTTGCTGTATAAATTACATTAATGGATTTTGTGAGGTCATCGTTATAGAAGTGCAGATGCCGTCTCTCCCATTAATTTTTTTATATAGGAAGAAAATATAAGGGCCAATGGAGGCTGGACCCCATCAGTGACATTTAACCCAATGTCCCCCAAGTCGCAAGGCCAGCCAGCCATCATCACCATGATCTTCTCAGGAGTCATTTTCAGTTGGCTCACCTGCATCCAGTCTCTGCATCCAGGCACTGGGTAAGCCCTGAGACTGCAGGACTTGGGTCAGATAAAAAAGATAGAGTTGGGTTTCATCAGCGTACTGGTGGCACTTTGTTCTAAATCTCTGCATGACCTCGCCCAACTGCCTCAAATACATGTTGAAGAGGAGGGAAGGCAAGATGGAAACCCTGTGGGACCCCACAGGAGAGCTGCCTGCGGGGGATGATGAGCCACTGCCCATCACTACCCTCTGGGGTCTCCCTGACAGGAATGAATATAATCACTCAAATGAGCCCCTTTCAGGTCAAACAGCGATATCATCTACACCCCATGATCAACTGTATCAAAGTCTGCTGAAAGATCTAGGAAAATCAACAAGATACAGTTGCCTCTGTTGCTTTCAAAATGTACATAAGAACATAAGAAGTGCCATACTGGGTCAGACCAATGGTCCATCTAGCCCAGCATCCTGTCTCCGACAGTGGCCAATCACGGTGGCTTGGGAGAAGCACCTAACAGGTCACAATGGGGGATCCATTCCCTGTTGTTTTCTTCCAGCTCCCGTCATGTTCCCTGATCCTGTCTGACTAATAGCTGCTAATGGACCTATCTTCCAGAAACTTGTCAAAACCTCTTTTAAACTCAGCTATAGTACTGGCCCTTACCACAGCCTCTGGCAGTAGATTCCACAACCCAATTATACGCTGAGTGAAAAAATATTTTCTTTTATTT
>QEPC01002394.1:724861-751633 GCA_003113815.1 Sphenodon punctatus | reverse complement strand
GTCCCAATACAGATCCCTGAGGCACACCACTTTTTACATCTCTCCATTGTGAAAACTGACCATTTAGTCCTACCCTTTGCTTTCTATCTTTTAACCAGTTTCTGATCCATAGTAAGACACTATCTCCTATCCCATGACTTTTTAATTTTCTCAAGAGTCTCTCATGAGGAACCTTATCAAATGCTTTCTGGAAATCGAGGTACACTATATCGACTGGGTCTCCCTTGTCCACATGCTCATTTACACCCTCAAAAAATTCCAACAGGTTAGTGAGGCATGACTTACCTTATGCATGTTGACTCTTCCCCATTAAACTATGTTTGTCAACATGCCCTGTCATTCCATCCTTAATGATGGTTTCCACCATTTTGCCCAGCACAGACATCGAGTTTACTGGTCTGTAGTTTCCACTCCAGTATCGCCTCTGGATCCCTTTTTAAATATCAGGGTTACATTTGCTACCCTCCAGTCCTCGGGTACAGTGGCAGATTTTAGTGACAGGTTACAAATTACTAACAGTAGGTCTGCGATTTCATATTTGAGTTCAGAACTCTGCGGTGAATGCCATCTGGCCCTGGTGACTTGTTAGTTTCTGTCTGTCAATTTGCCCTAGAACATCCTCCAACGTCACATTGTTACAAACAGCTCTTCTAATTCCTCGCCCACAAAGCAAGGATCTGGTGTGGGTACCTCCCCCAAATCCTCCGCAGTGAAGACCGACGCAAAGAACTTATTCAGCTTTTCTGTAATGTCCTTATCCTCCCTGAGCGCCCCTTTTTACTCCCTTGTCATCTAATGGCCCGACTGACTCCCTAGCAGGCTTCCTGCTTCTGATGTATTTGAAAAAGCTTTTGTTGCTTGTTTTTGCCTCTTTAGCAAGCCTCCTTTCAAAATCTCTCTTGGCCTGCCTTATTAACACTTTACATTTACGTTGCCACTGTTTATGCGCATGGCAAGCTCGTTACAGCAGGCAGCTAAAGACACTGACTTGCGTTGGAGACAACCAGGATTTATCAGGCCATTCACTACCCAGAAGAGCTCCACTGGATGACATTTTGCAGATACTATGGCAGCAGAGAAGAAAGCTTTCTTTGCTGCTGCCACAGCTACATGAATGTAGATTATAATTTTCTTCTGCTATGGTTCAGTAAGGGAAACATCCACTCAACAGCCTTATTGAACAGGCTGTTGGGGGAGGAAGGCTGGAGTATGCCTGTGCATGCTCTTGAAGCTTCCTTAGTTGTGCCATGGTTATATATAGTTTGGCGACATTGCTGTATCCCAAAAGATGGAAGTTCTTAAGAAAAGATGGACAAAAGAAACCTCTATGAAAAGTCACTTTTAGAATGCAACAACGTCTCTATCATTTAAAAGCAACATACCTACCTCCACAGATCCAGCAACCACCCAAGACAAACAAAAGCATCTGTTATCTTCAGCCAAGTGCTCAGGTACCACAGAATCTGCTCTGGAGAGAAGAACCATGAGGCACATCTTGTCACATTGAAAACTGCCTTTATGAAGCAAGGGCACTCCATCAGAGAGGTGGCCCATATAATGGGTTACCAAACAGGTTACCAAAATACCCTGAGAGAATCTGCTCCAATGGAGAAACAAGGAACCCTCCAACAACACACCTCTAGTTATCTCCTGCCACCCCATATTGGAACCTATACAAGACATCATCAAACAATTTACAATCCACACTCAAGTCTGAGAAAAATCTTATCTGAACCCCCTCTTCTGGTCTTCAAACAACCCCCTCCCCTCCAGCCTCTTAGAACTGATTATCAGAAGCAGACTCCCTAGTACCTTAGACATCCCTCAACAGCAGGTATAAAACCGACTGACAAATCTCTACTACAACCATTATCAACCGCCTGCCCCCCAAACCATGAAAACCATTCAAAATACACATGCCAATCACAGCTGCGATTGCCATTTCTCATGCTTTGACCATGAGACTCCCATTTGGGGCTGTGGGAGCGCCAAGCCACAAGAGATGGCAACCCTAATCACAGCATGTCGTGTACTCCATTCAATACCCTAAATGTTTCCATGGAAACTATGGGAAAAGTCATACGAAACAGGGTGTGCCCAATCCCCCACCCACTCTGGGGAGGGTGAATGTAGCCACCATGCACCGGGCCAGCAGGAACGGCAGCCCAAATGAACAGCCCCCCCGCCACCAGCCCCTCCACGCCACGGGTTGGGCCAAGGAGTCACATGGGGCTGAATGCCTTGACTCCTGCTGCACTGCAGGATTGGGCCCACTGCCACTACCTGTATAATGAGGGAGAGATCAGCTGTTTGGTGGGCAGAGAGAGCATGTGTGCTCCTCTGGGCCACCCCTCCCCCAATTAGCTGTTTGGCAGCCACAGTGAGTGCGCTCCTCTGGGCCCAGTTCTCAGACTTCACCTCACAGCAGGACTGCACAGGCTGACCAGATGGAAGGCAACCCGTTATCCCACACTGGGCAACCGTACCCAGGTGGGGCAACAGTAACATGCATAGGTGACTGGGCAGGGGTTCTGTAGGGCTTTTGAAAATTGGGGGGGGGGAGGGAGACATGTGCCCCCTCTGTGCCTCTCCTATGAGTTGCCTATGGTTGTGATGCGTCATTAGCCTTCTCCGACCGACGCATCATATAGCAGCCAGCTGTCCGCCCCAGGGCAGAACTGGGTGAACATCAGGCAGCTGCTGGTCATACGATCCACTGCATCGTGGACTAATATGGTGTAAGGTTGCCTAAAGTGGGGTAATGTCTCATGTGGCCTCACCTTATGTTGGGAAAACCAATGAATTCTTATGTAAATGAATGAACACATAAAAAATCAATTGAGGGTGTTCACTTCTCCTAGAATGGATAGTCCATCTCTGATCTCTCAAACCTTATGCTGAAAAGGAACCTTCACAAGACTTGAAAAGACAGACCTGAGAACTAAAATTGGACAATATTTGTATCCTGTAAATCCAACTTTATTGGATGCAAAGGCCTTTTTCTAATGGGTGGGTGCATGGGGGGATGGGTGGGCGGTGCAGTGAGTGGGCGGTGCATGGGAGTGCGTTCCCACGGACCCCCACCCACCTCCACGGACGGAGCATCTGCCATTGGTGCACGTTGCTCTGTGCGTGGGTGATGGATGGAGGTGGGTGGAGTGCAGGAGCGTGCAGGTATGCTCGCTCACCCACCCACCGTGGCGTTCCCATGGACGCCCCCCCCCATCCTCTCCACACCTGCTGCAGCATTCAAACGGACACCACCACCCCCCATCCACCGGTGGGTGAGACATCTGTCTGAAAAGGGCCAAACATTTGAGCTTCATAAGCCTCTATAAACTGCCTGCTGTTTACACTAGACATTCTATGGTTCATTTATTGTATTTGAATGTTTTGAAATGCTACTGTAATCTACCTCCTTTCCTACGGTCCTCTACTAAGTGCTTTCTATTATGTATATACCTATCCTACATTTATTTTACCACTTGATTGTTGGCTGTTTGAAAAGCTAATGACTATTTTCCTAACATTCCCTCCCTAATTATTGCTTTCATATATATACCTGTCCCACATTTCCTATAGCTATGACTTTTTACATGTCCAAGGAAGGCATGCTCAAAGGTTTGCTTATTCTCACCAACAGAAGTCAATTCACTAGAAAACAACATTAGAACCCTGCTTTGTCTCCATCTTTTACATTTGGAGCCAAAACAGCAACCACAATCTCTCTAGGCATACTGTTTACATAATAAATAAAAATAACAACAAGACAGGCCTTTTTCACATGCAAATCTCACAGCGCAGCAAAAGTGTTAATTATTCAGCCACGGTGCAAAAATGATTTCCACACAAGTTATCTGACCAGTCACAGATCACCCATAACAGAGACCAGAGAACATTGATCAAATAATTCAGACAAGTCTGAATCTGAAAATTATGTCTAAACTATTTGCCAGGTACCCTTGAATAATGAATACATTCACAGAAAACCAGGATTGGTTTGTAAGCAATTCGCCAACCCAAAAGGCTGAAATTTAGAACTTACATGATCAGTATGTAAATAGTATGGCCAGCTGACTTTATTAACAGTGGGATCCACAAGCTGCTTATCACTGGCAGTATCCATTAGTACCGATGTATCATTAAAATGAATGGCACTGAAATTAGCACTAAGGACTAGTACTGGTACCAAACAGCTGGAGGTTCACAGTTACTGAGACACAGAAGGTGTGAATTTCAAAAGCACCCAAGTGACTTTAGTTAAACTCTTTGAGCAAAGAGGCTGGTCTAGTGATTAAGCTGCTAGGCCAGAACTTGGACATCATGAGTTCAGTTCCCTACTCATCCAGTGAGTTCCTGCTGGAGACAAAGTAGTTCAAATGATATGATCCTTTTATTGGACCAAATTCTGTCGGTGAGAGAATGCAAGCTTTTGGGCCACACAGGTCCCTTCCTCAGGTATGTAACGTGTCCGAGCTATAGACTGAGCAAACTGAGCTCCTGTGTGACCTTGAACAAGTCACTTGGGCTATAATCCTCCACCTTTGCAGAAAATGGGAGTTCAACCATTGACTTGAATGGATAGACTGGAGTATTGCACCCACAGACAGGGATGTAGTGACCGTGGAGTGAGGGGGTTTGTTTGAGCCCGGGTCTGTTGCAAGCAGCCTGAGTGCTGCTAGGAAATTTTAAACTGGGCTGGGGAGGGAGTGGTGCTAACACTCTGCCCCACCCACTCCGAACTTTTTCTAGCGGTGCTCAGGCCACTTGCAAAAGGCCCTGTCAAGACGGAATTTTTCAGAGGCTGTTTTTAAACTACCACTTTATACTAGGGATGGGCAAACAGAACCGAGTTTGGAAATTCGGTTCGGTTCAAAAATCGAGTTCGGTTCGGAAGTTCGGTTCGGTCGACCGAACTATTCGAGTTCGGTCCAAACTTCGAACTTCCAAACAGAGTTCGGAAATTCAACCCCCATTGAACTAAATGGAATATTATCTTATAGGAATGGGTGAACAGAACTGAGTTCAGAAAGTCGGTTCAGTTCGAAAATCGAGTTCGATTCGGAAGTTCAGTTTGGTCGACCAAACTGGTCGAGTTCGGTCCGAACTCTGAGCCGCGTTCGCCCATCCCTACTTTATACCATTCCAAGCTCGTTCTAACTTGACTTCTTGGAATGACATCATAATCATAATCATAATCAGTCCAGTTTCTGTGGTGAAACCACCACTGTTGTGACGTTCTATTAGAGTGTTAGTTCCTGGATGTCTAAAAGATTAGAACATTCTACCTGTGCAGTTGGTAAAAATGACTGTTGTCGAACATTCTTGATTTAGAACATTCCGATAAAATCTTGAAAAACATGTTTTACAAAAACATTCTAAACCAACTATCTAGACAATTACCTTCAGAACGACATAAAACCCCCTAGAACATTGTAAATGTATTGTTTTAAAACAGCCAGAGTGGATGGGGGTGGAGTCTTGGCTCCATAGACTCTTAAAACCTCCTTCTGGAGGGGATGCTGCCACTCGGAAGCACTTCACTGATTTCACCACAACCTTTGCAGAGGTAAGCAGAGACTGGTCGGGAGCCTTGGCAGGGCCACCACTTAGGAAGAGCCCACTCCCTGGACCTTTGTCGGACTCATAATTGGGACATGAGTCCAGGTCCGCCACAGCCTTGGCTAAGTTATAAACCCAAGGTATCAAGTCTGAGTCCTGATTCTCAATCCTGTTTGAGAATTGAAGACACTTTCTTCTTTGCTGTTATATGTTATAAAACCGTAGCTTAATAATCTCCCCCCACTCTAATCTTTTCTGGGTATTTTGAAGTGCTGGTGACTCATCTTTTGGGTCAGCAGATCCAGTAAAGACATGATCTGGACAAGCTTGTCTTTTACCAAACAATTCAGATTTCTTTTCCTTCCCTATAGGACAAAATCAAAGCAGAGGAGGGGTGTTTTTGAAGTGAAATAGCTTTTTCAAACTGTCACCGAATAGCAACCTCATTAAATTTTAGAGCCCCCTTTTTATATTTCATGTTTTAAGGAACGGAGGCGAGACAGATTGTCTGACTTTCCGTATCCACAGCCCATTACAGTATCCAAGAAAGACCATGAAATTATATTCTTGGCACCATAATGATAATGGATGAACCTTGGGCCATTTTCAAGTCTCATTACAATTTTTGTTGCGGAAAAAAAAAAGATATTTTTTGGCCATTTTTTGTTCTATTTACAGTCTCTTGCTGTTAAGACAAGTTGCCACGGGTTGTGTGCCTGATTTATTCTACTCATTGTGGTAGGAATTCTGTCTGCCATCAGCCATGCTTTGAATTCATTCACTTCAGTATATATATATATATGAGTGCAGTTCTGCTCCTTCCATTAATTTCCAAACCAAGATAAAAACAATTACACATTTTGTTTTATTTATTAATTCCAATTGAACAGGGATCTAAGTTTTATTTCTCACGTCTCTGACTCTTCCTTTCCACACCATGCTGAGGTGTGGGTTGATTGAATATACCAAGACTGCACAACCGGGATCTGAACCGGTGACCTTCTGTTATGGAGGCAAGAATGCTAACTAGTGAAGTGGGGACATCCATAAATACAAAAGTGGAATACATTAATTATGTAAATCCTCCCAGGCTCTACTCCCCCAGTCCTGTGCACCTTGCATAGACATGGCCACTCATTGGCCAGACTGCGTGTGGCAGATCTGTAATTTCTAGAGGTTTGCCCCTTTGGCCTATGTATGCTGTTCAAAATCAGGGCACCATTTTAAACAAATAGTAACAGTAGAAAAGGCTCCATAATACTGCAGTAACAAGGAAAAGTTTCAGGTCTCTGTAAGGTAGTGCCCAGCATGGCGAGACCCTTCATTTGCAGGCTGCCGTGGATGTTTGTTTGCAGGGTGTGATGGGAGAGGGTTGCAGGCTTTAAGATTAATTGGCAGTTCTGCCTCTTCCTTGTGTTTTGTGTAGACTGTGAGCTTTTCAGCGCAAGGACAGTCATGTACAGCTCTAAGCACTTCACGATGCATTACAAATAAAATAATATTAAATAGATGATAAATAGTAATTTGGTAGGGCTGGAGGAAATGGAAAGGATTCCTCATTACATTCGAGAACAATGTCATTTTAATACTTCAAATCAGCACACACAAAATGTGTTACGCCTTTCATCTGAAAGCCATACCTATCTGTAATTAAAAGCTAAAGAAGGATGATGATATAAGCCACTCACAAGTTACTCAGGAAGTGGATAAATCTAAAAGGCAATTTTATGGGTCAAGCAAATCACACAGCTGGGTTGTTTCACATTTACTGGATTGTGGTTTAAGGCTACAATGAAAATTCATAGTTGTTAAGGGTGAACTCCTTGAATGGAACATGCAGGCTGAGTGACTGGTTATGAACTCAACCACATGTGCCTACAAGTGAGGAAAGAAAGCCTTGGTTCTTTCTGATCTGCAGTAGCTAGTGCGCATCAGCTGTGTCTGGTATTGCTGGGTGCTGACAGGAGTAACAGGCTACTGCTCCATATTTAAGCTATGTGGAGCCATTCAGTATACCCTGTCAAGCCTTCACCATTTCCCTTCCTACATTAGAATAAAAGGTATGTTTTCCCCCCTTACAGGAGGTAATTTGAACTAAGTAAACTCACAGTGAAGACGAGTTTTTCTTCAAGGTAGCATGTCCAAGTATGATGTATACCCAAGGTTTACTTTGACTTGCTACCTCAAGGTTAAAAAAAACTATCTATGCCTTGTCTTTACTGCTGTTTTACCTCGAGACACATATTTTGTTGTGAAAATACTCCATTAATTCTTAATGTATGTAAGTACTGAGACTGCATGGGGGTGTAGCCTGCCCTCCACACAGATCACAGAAGAAACATACCAGTTTGCCTGGCATTTCGGAAGTTTCTGTGACCACAGCATCTTTCAGGTCAGGAAAAATTATCCCTAAAATGTTTTTGTAATATTGCAGAGCAAAGAAAATTAATCCAAAGTAAAGAACAAACTAAACAAACACGTTTGGAAATTTAGAATCACCTCAGTAAACAGGCTTCAGATCTTTCATCCAGCATTACATTTTGCAGCTGGTGTGGCTAACATACACTGGGCAAAAACAAACGTGTAGGCAGCAGGGCAGCTCCATGGCTCGGCCCTTGAGGGAGGTTGTGAGGGGCTTCGGGGTGTGTTGTCACCAATATGCTGATGATACTCAGCTGTACCTCTCTTTTTCAGCGGACCCAGACCCTGCTATCTCAGTGCTATCCCAGTGTTTGGAGGCCGTGGCGGAATGGATGTGGCAGAGCAGACTGAAGCTCAACCCTGATAAGATGGAGGTGATGGTGGTGGGAAGAGTGAAGGAGGTGTCGGCCCCCCTTATTGGAGGGGTTCGCCCTCCCATAGCTCAACAGGTCCGGAGTCTGGTGGTGGTGTTGGACGCGGACCTCCGCCTAGAGCGGCAGGTGGAAGCAGTCGCTAAGGCTGCCTTTCGCCAGTTGTATCTGGTGCGGAGGCTGTGTCCGTTCGTCTCCGGCCCGGACCTGGCCTCCCTCATCCATGCCTTCGTCACCTCGAGGCTGGACTATTGCAACGCGCTCTACGTGGGGCTTCCCTTGTGTTTGGTTCGGAGGCTGCAGCTAGTGCAGAATGCTGCGGCCCGTTTCCTTTCGGGGACGGGTCGTCGGGAGCACATAACACCTGTGCTCCATGCTCTGCACTGGTTGCCGATAGCGTGCCGAGCCAGATTCAAGGTGTTGGTATTGATTTACAAAGCCCTGTATGGTCTCGGCCCGATACCTCAAGGACCGCCTCGCCCTCCGTGCCCCAGAACGGCTCCTTCGGTCTGCCGTGGGTGCCTTCTTGGAGGTCCCCCGCGTTAAGCTGGGGGCCACAATGGAGAGGGCATTCTCGGTGACCGAGCCGCGTCTCTGGAACTCCCTGCCAGAGGAGGCCCGCCTGGCCCCAAGCCTATTAGTATTTTGGCGGAAATGCAAGACCTGGTTGTTTGCCCGGGCCTTTGGGGAGGGGGGTGGGTAGTGATTTTTATTCCCCTATCTCAAGCAATTTGCATCCCTGGCCCTGTTTTATATGTTATTTTAAATGTTTATATGGTATTTTTAAAGTGGTTTTTGGATTGTTTTAAATTGTATTTTATTGTTGGAAGCCGCCCTGAGCTGGATTCAGGAGGGGCGGGGTATAAATTTAATAAATAAATAAATAAAACCCGGGAAACTGCAGCCACCGCTCCCTGGGTTGGGGAGGGGCACCGAACAAACATGCAGGCCCACTTTGGACCAGAGTGGCCCGCATAAGCAGGCCTTGGCTTGGACTGCGCCTCTGCGATCTTCCCGAGGATGCATCCTGGGCCAGCTACCTACCTACCCTGGGGCAGTCCCAGACCAGCATCTGGCGGCATGGGGACAGACAAGCAGGCGAGTCCCAGGCCACCACCGTGTCTGTTTTTACTCACTGGTGACTGACTGTCTGAACCATGCTGAGCAGGGAAATGAGTTCCTAAAAATGGCACGTCCCTTTTAAGCTTAGATGAGGCTTCCAGACACATTCCAGAGTCATCCTGCAGATATGCAGGAACTACACTGGCCAAGCAATGCCGCTACACAAAAAAACCAAGAAAATGTGTCTCTACGATCCATTGGATGAGCAGGGCAGTCCCTTTATCTAGCTGTAACAGCAGCTAAGTGCTAGTAGGACAATGTGTGTTTGTGGCACCCATGAACAAAGTACATTCAGCACCTGTTTATTGCACAGCCAGACATGGTTGGACATACATGCGTAACAGAGGAACACATGTTTCAGGCCAAAATGGAGTGGCTAGTGTTACGTCTGATAACACACTACATTTTATCCTCAGACTGGCACAAAATTCCAACCACCAACTTTCCGAGGAAGTTGTGTGTATATCTGAGTGCTCTGTTTTTATCATACTGGTTATTCAGATGTATTCAGGCTGATATACCAGCTAGAACGATCATTCAGCTCTCGAGCTTGTAAAGAGAATTTCTACTCCTGTTTTAAGCTTCCCATTGACAGAAGTGGGAGTTCTGCTATTGAATTTAGTATGAACTTCTACATTAACATTTACGCCCCAGCCCACAGACCATAATTAACAATGGAATTTGGTGATCTCTCAGAATTAACCTGACACTCCTACTCTATTGTAACATATCCTTTTAACACTCCTGCTCTGCACATGGATGGGGAGGAGGAGGGTTGCATTGCACTGCCATGATGGAATCATTCAAAACTGGAGATTTAAAAAATAAAATTTAAAAAAAAAATAGATTTGTTAGCTGGAGAAATTTGCAACTGATTCCAGTAAGTGTCAGATCAGACTCTTTGATGCGTATGTGACAAGTTTCAGCTCTAGCTAAAAAAAACTCCAATCCAAAATATGAACTCCAGTGGCAATATTCCAAACAAGTCACAGATGCCAGCTCATGTTTTTCATTCCTTAATGTGTCAGAGCTAATGCTTGCATATTCATCATCTACACTGCAGTTGGATTATTTACCATTGAAGAAAATCAATCACTCTTAGAATTGCATTTATTTAAAATGTTAATATGAAACTATTTGTCAGCACATCTCTAAATGATTGTGAAGTGCGAGCGCAATTGATTTTACAGAGAAACAGGGAAGCATACATTTTCTTTCTATTGATACAACTGAACTTTAAATTCTGTGATCCCTTTTGTTATTTTTATTATCATTACCATTTTTATTATAATTTTTCTTATATATAGCACTTTCAATGTTCAAAGTGTTTTATAATCCTTATCTAGTTCACCCTCACAACAAACCTGTGAGGTAGGTCATTCCCATTCCCATTTTTTTCTTGGTACTTCAGTAACCAGGGCTTAAGGATCTTAATCAAGTGTTGGTCTCTAGTTCCTGCTTAAGAACATAATGTTTCTCCTTGTACTCACAAAAGCACTTGTTACTGGAAAGAGTTACACAGATTCTAAGGGTCTGCGAAATTTTTAAAAAATGTACCAAAGCCAATTTTAAATAATTTCAAGACCCCAGGTGCATATTAGAGAACTTTGCACGCCTGCTCTATCATAATGTGCCTAGTGATGCCCTTGTTCTTTCTTTCCAGCATCCACTACTCTGATGACCAGAAGGAAGGCATAAATTACCACAGTAGTTCCAAGCAGCTTTCTATCTGAGACAGACAGACAGAAAGACAGATAGATTAGATAGATTTCTATCTGTATATCTTTTCCTTGTCAGATATATTTGCTTGTGGTTTTCAACCCTGCAATTTCAAGATTGTTTAATTTTCATATAATGCTCATCATAGTTATTATGCTGATCTATGTTACGTCTAGGGAAAAATGACTAGGAAATTTGTTCCGGATTGAACTATCAGAACAAGGCACATGGTAGGCATAAATATATGCCTGCATCCTACAATTTACCCCCTGGCCACATTTTAAATCTCATTTCTAATCTCCTGTACCCTTAATCAAGTCCTAAATAATTTAATACTTTGTTAGAGTTTTTTAGATGTTATTTTATTCTCAGCTTGTGTGTGTGTGTGTATAGACAGAGACTATGGGTGAAAACAGACATGACGCTAACCACACTTTAACCACTCATTTATGCATGTTGCAGGGCTGTATTGGTGCCCTATACAGCCCTGCAACATGCATAAATGACCACCAGGTGTGGTTAAAGGGTGGTTAGTGTCATATCTGTTTTCACCCTATGAGAATAGACATAGATGTGAGAATGCTGGTGCTTTGGCATACATTTGGGATGGACTGCGTTAGTCATGAGTGGCGAAGTCACAAGCTGATGGAACTGCTTTTCTGAGTAAGTGTGAAAGACAACCCTCCCCCCCCCCGCCCCAGTTAGTGTTTCAGACTGGCTTCCATAGGCATGTTAAATCTTTTTAATAAATAGCCAATGGAAGGGTGAAGAGTGGGAAGAAATAGTGATGGGGGCTTCTAGGTTGGAGAGGAGGGCGAGTGGTGCTGCTGTGAGCAATTCTTGTGCTTCCTCTGAAAATAATCCATACTCAGTCATGTCACTAGCAGGGACATTTATGTAACATTTATGCATCCTTGGGTGGCTTGGAACCAGTGTTTTTAGATCCAGAAAGCCACACACATGGGCAAAGCATGGCTACCCCAATGGCAAAGCAAAGCATTTTCTCCTGCTACGATCATCAAAGATGCTTTTTAAAAGAATAAGAATGGATGGAAATCTTCTCTAAATCATGTATCTATCGAAAAGCAAGGCCTGTCTAAAATGGGACTTTCCTTCAAAGATACTTTTCAATACAAGATTTCTTTCAGATGCATAGGTCCCTGGCAAGATGCTAAGCTTCCTTTTGCCTTCATTAAGGTTTGTTTACCCTCCATGGGACTCCTCAGGGCAATCCTCCACCATGAAAGTCAATGGGAGTTTTGTCAATGGGCCACGGAAAGTGTGCAATCCACGCGCAAGTCCATAGTGGAGACATTATGCTGCGTGGAATCCACATGGAGGAGTTTGGAATTGCGGCCATTGTCTTTAATGGTGAAGCATCGTGCCCTCTGTATCATTTCTGCAGAAATTGACAAGCTAAGAAAGCCTATTGTTGCTAATAAATATTTTAAAACATTGTGGTTGTTTTGCTAGCACAATATAATGAACATTATAGCTGGCCAAATGTTTCAAACTATTGTTTTTAAATAAAAAATAGCCCTTTAAAAAGATTTGACACAACTGGGAAACAAATATACATAATATGCACTCATATTTAGCTTGGGTTTTATTTATTTGTTTATTTTTAGGGCTTTTTGTTATCTTTTTTCTTCCCCCATAATAAGCAGCGTGTACTGTGTTATGGGCTGAGGTTACATATGGCTGTGAGATGTTACCACAGACAGTTTGGGAACATAGACCATTTATGGTTGTGAAAACTTGAGAACTTCTGTAATATAGGGACATAAAAAGAAATGAATAGCAGATTGTAGGGGAGATTCAGTTAGAGTGCTGGCCTGGGACTCCAAAGAACTGGGTTCAGTTCTTCATTCTGCCACAGACTTTCTTGTGTGGCCCTGGGCCTGTCAGTTGGGTTTTTTTGCATCTTTAATTTCCCATTTGTACAATAGGAATAATAGTATTTCTCATATAAAAGGGCCTTGGAGGACATTGTAGGCTTAGAAAGGAGGGTATTAAAAGGCATCACCCCTGGAGGTGCCTCTCCCCATGTTATAAGCTCTCCAAGCACAACGTGGGAAGGATTAATATACCTACCTACTAAAAAGATTATCCTCCCAGTAGAGAGTGATATTCTCCTCAAAGATCACATAGACAGCAAGGTTGAGTTGTTGCTTCTACTACTTGTCAATTTCTGCCTGGCTTTGACTGGGGCCACAGTTTCCAAGGCCTCTGTGTCTTGGGTCTCTCTCCATGCTAATTCAAAGATGGACATATCAGTTAGGAAGCAGTTACAGGGCTCTGGCTTTTGTGACTGACTCCTGTTCTGCCATAGTCATGCTCTGTGCCTATTCTCTCCTGTGCGTATAATAGCTAGCTAGAAGTATCTTGTTGAAAGCTTTGGGACGCTGACACTCCTGCTGGCCAGCACCTTGGCCAGCTAGATACTGCCATCCAAGGGATGCAGATGTAAGCAGACTCCTAATGTGAAAGAAAAAGAGACCCACGCGATCAGCTGCCACCTCCAACATTACTCAACCCAGAAAATACCACTATTTTTTCTTTCTTTTGGATCTCCAAGGCAAGACATTTTGGCTCTTGTTCCATATAAGTCCTCAAGGGCAAGGTGGCTCAGTCCTGGGCCCTGTACTGTTCAACATCTTTATTAATGACTTGGATGAAGGAATAGAGGGAATGCTTATCAAATTTGCAGATGACACAAAACTGGGAGCGATAGCTAACACCTAGAAGACAGAAACAAGATTCAAAATTATCTTGACAGGATGGAAAGCTGTGCCAAAACTAACAAAATGAAGTTCAACAGAGATAAATGTAAAGTTCTGCATTTAGGTAAGAAAAATCAAATGCACAAGTATAGGATCGGTGATACCAGGTTTGGCAGCAGTACACGTAAAAAGGATTTAGGGGTTGTAGTTGATCACAAGCTCAACAGTGTGATGCAGCCACTAAAAAGGCTAATGCAATTTTAGGCTACATTAACAGAAGCATAGTGTCCAGGTCACGAGAAATAATAGTTCCACTCTATTCTGCACTGCTCAGACTTTATCTGGAGTACTGTGTCCAGTTTTGGGCACCGAATTTTAAGAAGGACATTGACAAATTGGAACGGGTTCAGAGGAGAGAATCAAAGATGGTCAGGAGTCTGGAAACCAAGTCCTATGAGGAAAGGTTGAAGGAGCTGGGTAGGATTAGCCTGGAGAAGAGAAAATTAAGGGCAGATACGATAGCCACCTTCAAAAATCTGAAGGGCTGTCACATAGAAAATGGAGCAGACTTGTTCTCTGTTGCTCCCGAGGGCAAGACTAGAACCAATGGACTCAAATTACAAGGAAGCAGATTTCAGCTAAACATTAGGAAGAACTTCCTAACGGTAAGAGCTATTTGACAGTGGAACAGACACTGCCTAGGACAGTGGTGGGCTCTCCTTTGCTGGAGATTTTCAAACAAAGGCTGGATGGCCATCTGTCAGGGATACTGTAGCTGTGGATTTCCTGCATTGAGCAGGGAGTTGGACTAGATGGCCTCTGATATACCTTCCAACTCTAAGATTCTATGATACTCTAGCATCCCTTCAGGAAAAGGTTTGAGTCAGTGCCAAGCAATCTAGACCAGACCATCACAGCTAATCATAGTGAAGACAGCGATAGACCCACACCATGTATAACTTGTGCATACCATGGGAAGGATCCCATGCCCCCGTACAAGCCTCCCAACTGGGTGCGCTGACTTACTGTTCTGGACTGTCCATTCTCCTGCTCCATGGTCCCCCCTTTGGCTGGTGCTGTCTCTTGCTGTGTTGTGGGATGGGCATCAATAACCTTTTTAGGGAAGGTTATTCAACAGGCGGTGGCCATGCAGCTCCAGGGGCATCTAGACTGCATCAGTTTTCTTGACCCTTCAGTCAGGTTTTCATCTGGGTCACGGCATTGAGACTGCACTTGTGGCCTTGGTCGACGACCTGTGCTGGGAGTTGGACAGAGGCCGGTCCACTCTTCTGATTTTATTAGATCTGTCAGCAGCATTGACACGGCTGATCATGAGATGTTGGTGGCTCAGCTGCGGGACTGTGATAGGGTGGATGGGGCGGTTCTTGAATGGTTCCGCTCTTTCCTAGCTGGTAGAACTTGGCGTGTAGTGCTGGGGGAATCTTCATCATCCCCCCAGGACCCCATGTGTGGAGTGCCGCAGGGATCTATTCTATCCCCTCTCCTGTTCAATGTGTACGTGCAGCTTCTGGGCGAGATTGTAAGAGGGTTTGAGGTTGAACATCATCAGTATGCTGATGACACCCAGATTTACCCCTTGTTTTAATCTGACTCAGGCCCAGCCATCTTGGTGTTTACCCGGTGCCTGGCTGTGGTAGGGGATTGGATGAGGTTAAGCCGTCCGAGGTTGAAACCCGATAAGACGGAGGTGATGTTGGTGGGGAAGGGCGAAGGAGTGGAGGTCCCTCATCATCAATGGGGTGCGTCCCTCCTTGGTCCCTGAGGTTTGGAGCCTGAGAGTGCTCCTTTACACACAGCACCATCTGGATGCCCAGGTGGCAGCTGTGGCGAGGAGCGCTTTTTGTAAACTACATCTGGTTTGTACTCTTCAGCCATATATTTCAGGCCCCAACCTGGCCACCGTCATCCATGCATTTATCACCTCAAGACTGGACTACTGCAACACACTCTATGTGGGGCTACTCTTGGTGACGTCCCAGAGACTGCAGCTGGTACAGAATGCAGCGGCCCGCCTCCTGATGGGGCTGGGTTGTCAGGAGCATATAACACCGGTGAAGGTGCTCCGTTCTCTGCACTGGCTGCCTATAGTCTACTGGGCCCAATTCAAGGTGATGGTAATTACCTTTAAGGCCATGTCTCTAATCTTCCCTTTTTAGGGAAGGTTATTGAACGGGGAGTGGCTCTGCAGTTCCAGGCGCATCTGGACAGTATCCGTTTCCTCAGCCCTTTTCAGTCTGGGTTCCGCCCCGGCTATGGTACTGAGACGGCGATGGTGGCTTTGGTGGACGATCTCCACCAGGAGATGGATGCAGGATGTTCTACATTCTTGATCCTGTTAGATCTCTCGGTTGCTTTTGATATCGTGGACCATGGGCTGCTGCTGAGACGGCTGCGAGACCTGGGGGGCCTGGACGGGACTGTCCTTGAGTGGTTCTGCTCATTCCTCTCGGGGAGAAGCCAGCGGGTGGTGCTGGGAGCTGAAACATCGAGTTTCCGGGCCTTGACCTGTGGCGCAGGGTTCGATCCTGTCTCCGCTTTTGTTTAGTGTGTATATGCAGCCCCTGGGTGAGATCGTGAGAGGGTTCTGGGTGTGATGTCACCAATATGCTGATGATACTCAGCTGTACCTCTCAACCCAGGCCCTGTCGTCTCGTTGTTTTCCCAATGTTTGGAGGCTGTGGCGGATTGGATGCGGCAGAGCAGACTGAAGCTCAATCCTGATAAGATGGAGCTGATGGTGGTGGGTAGGGTGAGGGAGGTACCGGCTCCTCTGGTGGTGGTGGGGGTCTGCCCTCCTGCAGCCCAACAAGTTTGGAGTCTGGGGGTGGTTTTGGATCTGTGCCTCCATCTGGATCAGCAGGTGAAGGCGGTGGCTAAAACCACCTTCCGCCAGCTGTATCTAGTATGGAGGCTACACCCATACATTTCCGGGCCCGACCTGGCCACTCTTATTCACGCCTTCATCACCTCGAGGCTAGACTACTGCAATGCGCTCTACGTGGGGCTTCCCTTGGTTCTGGTTCGGAGGCTGCAGCTGGTGCAGAATGCGGTGGCCCGTCTCCTCACGGGGACGAGGTGGCGGGAGGATATAACGCCTGTGCTCCGCACTCTGCACTGGCTGCCTATAGCGTATCGAGTCAGATTCAAGGTGTTGGTGTTGATCTATAAAGCCATACATGGTCTGGGCCCCTCATACCTTGGGGACCGCCTCGCCTTCCGCGCCTCAGGGCGATCCCTGCAGTCTACCGGAGCGCCTTCTTGGAGGTCCCCCGTGTTAAACGGGGGGCCACAATGGAGAGGGCATTCTCAGTGGCCAGGCCGCAACTCTGGAACTCCCTCCCGAAGGAAGCTCGCCTGGCCCTGGGTCTGATGGCATTTCGTTGAGCCTATAAGACCTGGCTGTTTGCCCAGGCCTTCAGAGGGGAGGGGAGGATAGGTTGGGGGGATTTGGGGGAGGGGGCTATAGAAATGTTGGGGGGGATTCTTTTTTTTAATTATTTTTATCCTGTGATGTTTGTATGAGTTTTATTGTTGTTTTATCTGTTGTAAGCCACCCTGGGATGCCATGGGCATGAGGGGGGCGGCCAATAAATGTGAAGAAATAAATAATAAATAAATGGTCTGGGCCCTGCTTATCTGCAGGACTGGCTCAACCTCTGTGTCCTGGACCCCAACCCCTGCGGTCATCCAGGTGCGCCCTTTTGGAGGTTCCCCGAGTTTGCTGGGTGGTGACCTCTGAGAGGGCATTCTCAGTGGCCAAACCTCGTCTGTGGAACTTTCTCCCACTGGAAATCCACCTCTCTCCGGATCTCCCCTCCTTTCACAAACATTGTAACATCTGGCGTTTGGCAAGGGAGACGGTAGTGGGTGAGGGGATGTTTTGTTTTCTTTTTGTTTTGTTATGGGGGGTTGGAGGGTTTAGTCTGGCCTCTTTTATTGTTACATTTTAACTATTTCTATTGTTTATACTATGTGTATTTTTATTTGTTGTACACTGCCCTGAGCTGCCATTTGGCAGGAGGGAGCAGGTTAAAAATACTGAAATAAATAAACACAAGCTACTGCATAGAAAGTGGATGCCCAGCACAGTCTTACCTTTGCTGCCGGTTCCCTTTAAGGGTGCTGGGCCCGACTCATGGACACAAGGGGCTCAATGCTCAGTTCCCAGAGGTGGAAGGCAGACAGCGCTTGATCCTCAGCCCCAGTAGGACTCCCCAGCACCTCTACCCCTGCCACAGCTGGGGCACAAGGGGCTTGATCCCCAGCTTCTCACTTCGGTCAGGGAAGGTGGCTGCACCTGAGAAAGCTGGGAAGAGGAAGACAATCAGAGCCCCATGGCAGAAGCGGAGAGACCTCCTCCCTGTTCCCTTCATTCTCTGGGAGAGGCGGACTCAGTGGCCCAGTCTTCATCCCTCACCCGAAGTCACCTCCAGCACCTTCACCTCCCTCTGCCACCAGCCTGCTGTGATGCCTTTCCCTCCCTCTGCCACCAGCCTGCTGTGATGCCTTTCCCTCCCTCTGCTGTGTCCCAGGGAATATCCTGTTACTCCCCCATGCTCTCCTGGCCACCTGTAAACAGTTAAAAAAACCTCTCATAATTACATAGCAATGAACACAGTAATAATACTGCGCTCTCCATCCTAGTGCATTAACTTCCATGAACTGTGGAAGTCGTTCCGGAGAAGGCAACGGCTCGGGAAGAGCGAGCTTTGGGAACATGCTAAAAACCTGGACAAACTGGTACAGCGTAGATTTTAATCTGGCGTGCGCTGGGCTTTTAAGGTGCCATTGAGGGTAAGAGTGGAGACAGGGGTAGGAAGCGGTCACTGCTTGGCAAGCTCTAGGCTTTGGGCCCGTGATTCTATGATACTAGCAGATCTGGATGCAAGGAGTATGCGTGCAACCAGATAGACAGGGGTTGGATGCATGGGCACGCATTAGCATGCACTGGCCCACATGGTGAGCCCACGATGTCCCTGGACACCGCTGTGAGTGGGGAAGTGTGGCGGGGTGCGGGCCAAAATCCGGCAAACACCTAATAGACAGGTAGGCAAACATGCACTTGGTGGGGACTAGTGCAGGCTATCGGCCCGTTTATTTTCACCCGTAGTCTCATAATTAAAGTTTCCACCTGTCCCAGGGGAAAAAATGGAGAAGCAATAGTTTGCATATTTTGCATGTATTTTCAAAGCAAATTTATACTAATTTAAAATAGTCTATTGCCTGATAGAGACTAAACTAAAAAGTCTCTTATTTCCAAACACCATAGCTCCCCAACACTTCACAGAACAGACATCCCCAACCCCATAACACCTCCATAAAAGACACCCCATAGCACCTCCATAAACCAGGTACCCCACAGCACCATAACACCTCCATACGACACCCCACAACACCAATTTCCAAATATTTAGTGTCCGAAGTATATGTCAATACGGACACCAGAAAGATTGCCAAGCACCAGACTGTTTAAAGTGAAAACGAGTTAGGTGTCAACCATACTAATAACCAAGGGGACAAAAAAAAATCCCTTTCATATATAGCTTGGGATTATTAACCTTCTTGTCATTATAGTTGTTGTGTAACCTTTGAAAGTTTCTCAACTGGAGTGTCTCACCCCTCAAGGGGCATGGTTGGCACCCAAACTTTGGGGGTTTTCTGCTTCAGCGAAGTGCTAAGGGGCACACTACCCACATGACAGTCTCCAGGTTGGAGGAGCTGCGCTTGCCTGTCACAGGGCTGCACCCATAACGATATTACAGTTTCTTGAAGCTCAAGGAGGCTATAATAGGACCCACCTCTCTTACTGGTCATTTTAAATTTGACTGTTATCAGAAATGATAATGTTAAATTGAGTGATCAATTGGATGATTTTCTAAATGTAATATTAAGATGGGATAAGGGAAATGGGGAGCTTATTTTGTTTGGAAATCTGGACCAAATTTTTCCCTTGAATACATGAAACTCAGTCATTGAGAGAACACATACATGTCCAAAAGTACAAACTAAGCGTGTGCACCTGTGACTTCTCAGCTTCTTGAATACAACCCTGTCTTTCCTCTATTCCCTTGTCTTCCCTTCCTTGCCTGTCTGACACTGTAATCCCCCTGGGGCAGAGACTTGCCTCTAATTAATAATTGTTCAGTGTCAGGCACATTGCTGTTGTAATAATAATATTAACAACAATAACCAGGAAAATAATTAGTTTTAAAAGTTCCAGAAAGCTGGTGCAAGTCACCCACACAGGGGGGAAAAAAAACCTTGAATGTTATCTATTATCATTCTTTGTGCCACGCTTCCTATTTGATGCCAAGGACTTCATTTATTTTAAAGTGTTCTTGTCCTCACAAAACGAACTATATTGAAAATACCAAATTTTTGCTTGACATATCAGCTCATTTTACTGACAAAAAGCCCGATTCTGCCTCTATTTAAAACAATGGACAATTTGTTGCTGATTTCAGTTGGGGAAGAACTGGGAATGAAATATTTTTTTATTTCTCTTAGAACTAATAAAGGAATGAAAGAATAAACTGGATTTGATTCAGCCTGTGACACCTCCCCCCAAAAAACTGTTAAGCCCTAGTCCTATTTCAGATTCTATGGGTGAAAACAGACATGACGCTAACCACCCTTTAACCACCCTTGGTGGTTATTTATGCATGTTGCAGGGCTGTATTGGTGCCCTATGCAGTCCTGCAACATGCATAAATAACCACAAAGGGTGATTAAAGGGTGGTTAGCGTCATGTCTGTTTTCACCCTTTGTTAACTGGTGATGCAGCTAAGTATCTCTCAAGCTTCCAAGGTACAAATATGGGTCATATTGTAGAACAAACAGGCAAGCAAGGGACACACAAACAATAATAATCCATTAAACAAGATGCACCATTAGTAGTTTGCAGTGAGGTGGTTGGGTTATATGATGCTGTCTACTGCTTACATTCAGTTGCTAAGTCTTTTATTAGATGGCTAAAAATGCATTAAATGCCTTATTAATATTGCTTTTTCCACGTAAGCAATTGCTGCAGTTGCAGCAGGTACACTGGGATGTTATTTAATCACTCACAGGAAGGAAGGTGAACTGGACAATCCTGAATGTCCTGTGCTGTGAAAAAAGTTTCAGAACTCCTGCATGAGTGCCTATAGCCAATTCCACTCCTGCATGAGTGCCTATAGCCAATTCCACTCCTGCATGAGTGCCTATAGCCAATTCCACTCCTGCATGAGTGCCTATAGCTAACCCTTTTCAGACGTTAACTTCATTCTGTAAATAACAGAAAAGTAATGCAAGTGGAAATAGCACCAGGTTCATGTAAAATGGAAGTAACTGTAGGAAGCTAATGGGGAACAAATTCTATCTAGTGCAATCTTCTCTATTTGGGTCCATTGGCATTAGATGATGAGGAACTGAGTAATGATGTAATGGTGCAAGAGGAAGAAAGAACATGTCTTGATTTGCAGGTCCAGGTTGAGTTTGCAGTTCTGACTCTCAGAAAAGTCATTTTCTCATTTGTAAAGAAACCAAATTTGATCTGGAATTCAGGGACAAAACTACTAAAGCACATGGTATACATTTAAAACATGTTTAAATGCAACAATGAATGTGCTATGCCTGTTTTAATCCACAGAACAGTAGTAACTTGCATCTGCTGTTCTGCAAGTAATGTGTCTATATTACCTACTGGTATGGTCCAAACATACCAAGAAAAGTTTGGTATTTCTGTAATAGCTGTATGTTATTTAATGGCAACATAATTTATTTTATTTTCCTAATCTTACTACACAAGCCCTGAAATAATTTTTCAATTCAAGCTTTCATTAAACTTGTATTTTTCTTTCGCATTTGATTCCATTAAAGTTTAGTTTTGTTAAAGATATAAAATATTTCAATTTAATTTGTTTTTATTTTAAAATTTGTGTATAATGCTGATTATTGTCCTGACCGTGTCCACCACAGCTTCCCGCCCTGATCTGGTTCGAACCGCCACCTCATAGCCATCACTTTGGTTTTTACCCACAGAAACATAATTTGAAAATGGACAGTTCTCTACAAAGAGATTTACCATTTTCATCCTAAAGACTGGGTGATTTCAGACGTTACATTTGTCTGAAATCACCACAGTCAACCTCAGTCAACCGCGGGGGGTGGGGTGTGAACGGAGGTGAACGTCTGTTTGCGCACATCCAGATGTTCACCTCAGTCAACCACCCCCCACGGTGAATCTAGCCACGCTTTGTTCTCCCACACCACAGCGGCGAACGAAGCGTGGTTAGGGGGAATCCGGAACGCGGTGAAGGAAAAGTAACGTCTGTTACCTTACCTCCACCGTGTTCCAGGGTCCCGGCGGCGGCAGTGGCTGGATAGGTCGTTGCGACTGCCTGTCTCGGGGAGGGCGGCCGGCCGGGGAGCGCTCGGGGTGGGGTCGTGCGGCCGCACGTCACATCGCACAGCCCTGCCCCCTCCAGGAGGGGGGGTGCCCCTTTAGACGTTACGGTCGGGCGCTTTCACCATGGGCCGTGGTTCAGCGGTCCCCACAGCCGGGGGCAAAGGGGGGAACGTCTGTTGGCTCCCCCCTTCACCCCAGGCCGTGGTCCGAACCACCCCACGGCCCATGGTGAAAGCGCCCAGCCGTAACGTCTGAAATCACCCACTATTTTCCTCAAAGCACATACACATGTCAAATCAAAGTAAACAACATTGTTAAGCTTAAAGAAATGAATTGTACAATATACATAAAGGGTTGTAATGGCTTTATAAAGAGTAGAGAGAGAAGGAGAGATAAGTGTCGTCCATTAGAATGACTGAAATTCAACGTAGTCATGCTAAGCTTCACAGTGACAGAAAATATCTTTGGAAAGTCCTATAAACACACTAAGATTTACATTTTAATGAGAGGGGTCAAAAGGATACTAAGGAAAAATGAACAAAATTAAGGCATGGCTTGTTTTAATTTGTTGTTTTGTTATCCGTCATCTCTTTCAGATCTGGAAGCATGCTTGATGATACACATTGTGCATATATTGCTGCGAAATATACCTAACCCTTAAATAGAGCTAACAAATTTATGGTCAAGGAGTCATGAAAAGTTCAGAAAATTGTTAAGGGGTTTTAAAAATGTAGTCATTAAATACTAATATGTTGAAGTAACTGCTGTTTCAGAACATACTCTTTTGTCTTCTGACCTTCCTACTGGATTAGAGTTTTAAAAAGTGTTCATATTTAAATTTAATATCTACAATATTTGACTACTGTAAATGCAATTCTTGAATTTAGGTAACTGTTAGTCTTTCTTTCTTCCTTTCTCCCGCCCTATCCCTTGAGGATCAGAACAGCTCACAATAAATACATAACAAACAACAAAATACTAATATAAAATGCATAATTAAAAACCCATAAAAACTAACAACACCCCCTACCCCCAAATCTATCCCTGCCCATTAAATTCCTGGCCAAATAAAGTTTTTACACTGCATCCAGAAGACGTCGTTCAAACTAGGCAAACCTCCAAGGGAAAGGAGTTCCAAAGCTGTAGGGCAGTCGCCGAGAATGCCTCTCTGCAGGCCTGAGTTGTATAAACTGGGCCAAGGATGGAACCTGCAAGAGGGCACTCTTGGCAGATCTTAAGGGCCACGAAGGGACATAGGGAGAGAGGCGGTCCTTCAGATATGTAGGGCCCAAGCCATTACAAGGTCTATTAATACTTTGCCTTCCTTGGCTAAACTCATTTGAAAAAGTTTCTCAAACATCTCACTTTTAGAACTCTGATTTTAAGTTGTTTTTAGACAAACCAGACTTAGGATGCAGCCACACAAGCTAGAGCGAGCCCTATTCTTGCAAAGCCCGTTGGGCAATTGCTGCAGCCACACAGGGAAGTTGGGTGAGCGGGCCACTGTCGGAGGTCCCACCCCACCCCTGGCAGTGACATGAAGAGTTGGCCCACCTTCCCCCACCTTGGGTAAGGCTGCTGTGCGCTGCATCCCTGGCCTTTTTCCGAGGACACAGGGCATAGAAGACAGCTACCCACTCCACCAAGATGCAGGATCCACATCTGGTGGCTGCCAGGAAGACGATGTACAGCATCACACAGTAAGGCTGCCCAAGCTATGGTAACAAGCTCTTGTGGCTGCACCCTTAGTATTTTATAGCAAAACTATTGATGATTTCAGTTCTTAACGTTCCAGTTTAAGAATGCATTTTCTCAGATAATTTAGTATACTCAGCTTTCATATACAGGGTTTTTCCAAAAAGAAGCAACCATTCTGTGTTGTTCTATGGGGCAACTATTCTATGCTGCACACCAATTTGGTCACTAGGGTAACTATGGTAACAGTACTGATTCTAAACTCCCAACATTCCTGCCCACAGAGATACCAGATACAGTACTACAGGGATCTAACTTGTTCAAACTATTTAAATAGTTTTCATATCACAGACTGAATATGTCCGCATTTCTTATAGCTGGCATAACATCCTAAGCCTTACATTAATTAGATAAACAAAAAACCTACAGTTTTACAAACTTAGTTAAGGCAGATTCATGCCAAGCAAACTTTAACAAACCTAGAAATTGTGTGTTAAGGCTCCCGCCTTGACTTCCACACCATGTAAGCAGTAAAGATGCTCCAATCCTCTTCCTTTGCAGGTTGGGGGCAACACTAAAGCTGAGCAGAATGCTATGTTTAATAAGAATTTGGGTACACATTGACATTAAATGCATGGAAAGGCCAATGGAAGGAGTGGAGGAAACATTAATCCTAATTTGGAATTAAATTATATCTCATTAAGTGTTTCTGAAATAATACAATGGAGATGCATCTTTGGGAGTGGGGGAGATGATGTGGAATAACAAAGGGAGAGATGGTGGAATGACAGGGAGGAGGATATAAGGATGAAGTACAGGAGGAAAGAACTTGGTGGAATAATAGGAGGAATGACAAGCAATTAGTAGAATCTCGAGGTTGTTGGTGATGTAAATGATTGGGAAGAGTGATAGAGTATGGGAAACACTACCATGATTCTATTAAGCACACATGGCTGTTCTCTCAGGCCTTCGGAGGCGGGGAGGGGAGGGTGGGTTAATTTTTTTTGTGGTGGGAGTGTTTTAAATTTGTTATTTAATATTGAAATTTTAGATTTTGTTGTGGTTTTTATATTGTTAAGATTGTTTTTATTTTTGTTGGAAGCCGCCCTGAGATGCCATTGGCATAAGGGGGCGGCATATAAGTGCAATAAAATTAAATAAATAAATAGGTACATCCTTGTTCTACTCTGTATTGTCTCATTGTGTTTTTCAACTCCTCTTCTGGGTGGTGGGTTTTTTTTTGTGGGGGTTGTTTTGTCATCTCACACAATGTGTCACATTCTGTATTAGAGATGATCTTCATTATATTGGTCAGGAGTCTTGTAATTTTTTGGGGAGGTGATTGAAGTTTATTGGGTAGTCCAGACGCCTGGGTCGTGTGGAGGTGATTTGAGACGTTACGAGTCTGAAATTCACCCCGCCTGAACCACAGTCAATCACGGGCCGCGTTTGACTGTGGTGAATGTCTGTTGGCTCACCGCCAGATGTGCACCACAGTCAAACGCGGCCCGTGTTTGCATTCACCACGCTTCTGGACCTCCGGACGCGAGGTCGAGAAGTGTGGTGAAAGGCCACCATGGCCGTGGTGAACGGAAAGTAACTTCTGTTTACTTACTGTTCACCATGGTCAATGGATTTCACCCCAGCCTGTGGTTGCGGCGTCGGGAGGGGGGAGGGCCTCCGTGGAACACAGGGTGAGGCCGTGCGGCAGCACGCTGCGCTGTGCGGTCCCGCCCCCTCCGGGGGGGGGTCCCGCTTTAGACGTGACGAGCAGCCGGTTTCACCATGAGCCATGGTTTGGCAGTCCCCACGGCCGGGGGCAATGTGGCACACGTCTGTTGGCACGCCCCTTCGCCCCCGGCCGTGGTCCAAACCACCCCATGGCCCGTGGTGAAAGCGGCCGCCCGTCACGACTGAAATCACCCTGTCATTGGGCTGGAAGGTAGTAGATTAAACTGGGGGTGCGCTGGGGGTGGAAGCTGAAGTCCAAACTTTTCTATCTTCGAACACTGAAGTGCTGCTTACTGGGTCACAGTCAGCGGAGGGCAAATAAGTAGTGGGTTAGAGTATAGGTGCGGATCCAAAATAAAAGGAATTTAAATGTAAGGACATAACTAGTCCATGTAGTTGTTTGATGGTGGCATATTTACATGCTGGTAGTCACCTGTGTATTGGGGAGATGTATTTGATCTAGTACCACAGAATGGAGATGTGAAATGTAAATGAAAGAGAAATTCTTGCCATGTTGGAAGTAGAGTACCAATGTAATACTAGACAGGGAGGAGCGTACCATGCTAGCTTTAGTGTTGCCCCCAACCTGCAAAGGAAGAGGATTGGAGCTGAAAGACCAAGGTAAAGTGTGGGTGCATGGAGCCTAAGTTGTAAGCGAGCACAGTATGCGAAGCCATCAACATCTTTACTGCTTACATGGTGTGGAAGTTAAGGCGAGAGCCTTAACACACAATTTCTAGGTTTGTTAAAGTTTGCTTGGTATGAATCTGCCTTAACTAAGTTTGTAAATCCGTAGGTTTTTTGTGTTTTTTTTTTTTTTAAAGTAGATTGAAAAAGTAATTAGTGATTTGATAGAAGTTGCTGAGACCAAGAGATTGTAGTAAAATGTTCATTTTTGTTACTTTCCACCCAGAGCCCCACTCCTGCTCCCTCAGCCTCCTGTCCCCAGAGCCCACCCTCCTGCTTCCTCAGCACCCTCCCCCCAGATCCCGTCTTGCTCCCTCAGCCCGCTCCCCCC